>MU159857.1:121624-144228 GCA_015888305.1 Antheraea pernyi | reverse complement strand
TGTTGCTGATGACAAATCTCATTTGGCACGCTCTTTGTATTTATATATCTAATGTACACGTTACATGTTACTTTTAGTGGCGTGCGCGTCGTACTTACAATTGTCTTTAAAGAGCGTTTCTGTAATTGTACATAGTCTCACAATTCTATAATTCTTTAATACGATTTTAAAAAACGCGTGCGGATCTGCGGGTACAGCTTGTTATAAATAAAATTGTAGCGTCTATTGTTAACTAGTGCTGAGTTCCAAAACGACTAAATTGATTTTGTGAAGTGAATTATATTCGATATTATGTAAGCTAAGCAAAATTATTAAAGTTACAATAACATGGATATTGCTCAACATAATCCAGTTAATAACAAGTAATTCTCATAAAGCAACAGAATTACTCTGACGAGAATGTAGTTGCGAGTTCCAGTTAGTTCCTAATACGTTTTTAATATTATCATTACATACTTACCGAAATAAAACTTATTACAATCCCATGTGTCAGATGAACACTATTTGGTAGAATTCCAATCAGTGCTATAGTCTCCTGAAATGGATAAATTGATAAATTAAATAGTTCATTACATATCATTCATTATATGTTCTTCTTTCATAATTCTTTGATACATTATATACTAGCTTCTGCCTGCGACGTCGTCCGCGTGGAATAGTTACTTTGGGCTAACGCTAACTTAAACTCGTGACTTCGTTTACGTAGAAGAGGAAATCATTTATAAATAATCCGTAACGTTAACTCCGATTTCGAAACATTCTTCATTAGTGCTCCGCTCCTAATGGTCTGAGCGTGATGATATATAGACTATAGCCTTCCTCGATAAATGAGCAATCTAACACTGATTTTCGGATCAGTAGTTCCTGAGATTAGCGCATTCAGCAAACAAACTCTTCAGCATTATAATATTATTATAGAGTATAGATACCACTTCTAAATTAATAATAGCAAATTACACACTTTTAGCAATATTCATCAACAAGGGTATAATATGAAATAATACATTTTAAAATGGAATATAAAAGGATGTGCTTCCATTATGATGATTATTACTCAAATTTTAACAAACCGACATAATTTTTTAAATATATGATAGTGACATAGCGAAATAACATATGATTTTTCCAATAGGTAAAACTGTAAATAAACAGATACAAAGTCAAAATCAAACAGAATCAAAATTACCAAATATTGCACGTGAAGATTAATACTGAGCAGGTTGTCCAACAAGTATTTGTACATTAACAGGGAATTTCTGATTAACTTTGTTTTAGTTCTGATCTCGTTTCGTCCGATAATGTTAACAGGAATCGTGTTCGTCTCCATTGATTTCCTAATGGTCTTCATACGACTATGCAATACACCGAAAACCGCAATCATCGACGAATAGTGGACGTATTTAATTAATAGGATCACGACGAAAGGTAAAAAATGTTTTACGTATGTTAAGGGAATTTGGAAAGTTTTTACTGAAGTCGTAGCTACTTTTAATAATAAAGTAAGAGTCACAAATATAAAAACTTTGCCAGGAATTACTGATGCACCTTTAACACTCATTATAGCATCAAATGTTTTTATATTGTTGTAATAATTGATTAAAACTTTCTCAGCAGTCAGTAAACTGAATAACACATTAAAAAGATATTCAAACAAAAATAATAAGGGAAACCCGATACTATTCATAGTTTTGAAACATTCGAACATAGCAATAATAGTAAAGAACGCGCAATAAAATTTCAAGAACAACCGCATCACTTTAGACCTACTGATATCACAGTAACAACCGAAAATAAGACGAAAATAAATAAAAATATACACAGATGAAGATTTCAAACGTTGCTTTAGAGTTGAATTAATTAAAGGCATTGTTGTGGTTAGTGAGTTCACTGAAGCAGCCGCCGAGAACAACTGACTTTAAAAACTTTCCACGTCATTTCAATACAGGAATAGAACAAGGCTTATAGTTGGAAAAGTGTATCATGTAGCTATGTAATTTTACTGAAAATTCATTCCGATCATAATCTTGTTTAGATATAAACTAAGTTAATGAAAATGTATTTTATATATAATCATATATGATTGTCAGAAGACAGGATTTCATATACAACACATATATTTTAATGAATTTAATTTTTCATAACTATTTAGGTGTACCTAAATAGTTAACACTTTTACCACATTTTTATACAGGAAAGTAAATATAACATTTAAAATACCATGTTATTAAAACGAATGCGTGGTTATAAATGTTATGTTTTTTAGTATTTAAAATTTAATTCAGTTTCTCTTCATGTATGTTATAGAAAACTCATTATCTTTATTTTAACGCATTATCATTTAATACAGGGCTATCCAAAAATTGAAATTCAATTTTAGCATTTTAGAAACCATTCAATAACAAAAATTTACCTGAACATAAAAAAAAAACTAATAAAAACGATGATGTCAGTAATAAAGAATCTATAGACGCGAGCTAGCAGAACTGGGGTGTCGAATAACATCGAAGACTTGGACATCCAAGCCAACGCCAAAGCCAATATGGCACCATGTATATTTTGCCGTGCTACAATAAAAAAAAATCATATAGAACAATTTCGTTGTCATGTTTCTCTGTTCCTGTATATATGTGCGTATATGTAAACAAAAATTTTACGACATATCTTTATGAATATAAGTAATTTATTACAAATGTAAATTAGAATGCAAGTGTTTCTAGAAAATTCTGTTAAAAATGTTGATTTGTGTGCTGTAGGCGTGTTAATAAATAGTTATTTGACTACGTAACTTTGTACTCGTACGTGTAAGTAATTTTATGTTCATCCCCTCGTCGGCCTCACCTGTGCAATGAGGAGATGGGTCCCCCGACCCATCTCCTCAGGTTCGGCTCGGAGGGTTTTACAGCCTGACTGGGTCGCAACCACCATGTATATGGATACCATGTATATTTTGCCGTGCTACAATAAAAAAAAATCATATAGAACAATTTCGTTGTCATGTTTCTCTGTTCCTGTATGTATGTGCGTATATGTAAACAAAAATTTTACGACATATCTTTGTGAATATAAGTAATTTATTAAAAATGTAAATTAGAATGCAAATGTTTCTAGAAATTCAGTTAATAATGTTGATTTGTGTGCGGGTCTGTAGGCGTGTTAATAAATAATTATTTCACTACGTAACTTTGTACTCGTACGTGTAAGTAATTTTATGTTCATTTATGAGTATCAATCAATAGGTATATCTAACTAATTACAAATGGTTCTAGAAAATTCTATAAACAATGTTTGCGTGCGTGGATCTGTAACTGTGTTCGTAAATAGATATTTGACGACATGACTTTGTACATTAAAGTTATTTTACTGTTTATTCATAGGTATCGATCAATATGTGTATTTAAGTAATTACAAATGGTTCTAGAAAATTCTATCAATTAAGTAAAAATTTAAAAATATATCCCAATAGGTCGAGGCTATACAAAACAATGTTATGCTTCAATGTGTTATCTGATGTGGAATTTATTATCCATACATGAAAGATACTAGCTGTTGCCCGCGGCTTCATTGGTAGTCATGTAGAATCGACCTATGTCTCTGGAACAGTAAATTTTCTGGATGAGAGGTACCGCATGTATTTTTCTATACACCTGACAATATGTATGGAACATTTCATTATGATGTAGTGGTGACTTGAGTAGTTGCGACGTGAAAGCGCAACAAACAAACTCACATCCATATTGTCAAATCAATCATTCGACGGTATTGCACGTTTTAACGGTGCTCCGAAATATTCGAGTTTTAATTATTGTATAAAGTGAAAACTCATACGAAACTGCATAAAAACTGTACACCAAGTGTATATTGTGTGTAAAAGATATAATAGTGTTATATTTGTGTATACCACATCAAAAGTTTCAACATTTGAAAATAATTTTAGGTATCTACGGTCATTTCTAATTTATTCACGACATGTAAATATCGTGACAAGTTCCACGCTCAAGTATGAAAATTTCCAAATGACAAAACATTCCTCCTAGTGTACAAAGGTTACAGAAATTTTTATTATATACTAAAAAATCAATACACTGAACAAAAACTTTCTCAAAATCATAACAATGTGAAACAACTATGGCGTACAATTAGACACGTTACTAATACTACATACGCCACCTAAAATGAGAGTTACAGAATTATCCAGAATAAAAAAAGATGTTAAAACTAAATCACTAAATTATGGTAACAAATTTTTCACTGATATTGGTTATGGTCTTTTAGATAAAATACTAAATGACATTCATGAAACACAGGAGTCGTTAGCATCGAAGGCTGTTTCACCAAACTACTCACCTACTCAGACATTGTTTTTTTGACCGACCGACGAACGAGAAATCATTGATGTCATCAGTGGTCCAAAGATAGATAGTGCACCTGGAACTGACGGTATAAGCAATCGTTTAATAAAAATATGCAAATCACACCTTGCTGTGCCGCTAATGCACATTTACAATCTTAGTATGTCTGAGGGATCTTTTCCCAATCTGTCAAAAAATGCTGCAGTAGTTCCCATTCACAAAGGAGGTGACAAATTTACTCCAAATAATTATAGGTCTATTTCTTTATTGAACGCGTTCTCAAAAGTAGTTTCGACGTTCATAAGTGCATTTTAGGGCCTAAATTGAATAAAGTGTATTTGATTTTGATTATGTTAGAAAAACTTATAAATAAGCGATTATTAAGCTTCCTAGACAAGCACAAAATTATATCAGAAATTTGGTTTGGTTTTCGCCAACATAAATCAACAGAAGATGCAGTATCACTGTTTTGCAACACTATATCGCACCACTTAGATAGAGGTGATACATGTGTTGATGTCTTTTTAGATCTGGCTAAAGCGTTTGATACTGTGTCTTCTAAGACACATTTAGGAAAACTGGAAAGGATTGGGATTAGAGGCACAGCCCTTAATTGGTTCCACAGCTATTTAAAAAAACAGAACTCAAAGTGTAAAACTAGGTACAGATATTAGTGATTCAGAAAATATACACTATGGTATTCCTCAAGGTAGCATTTTAGGTTCTACGTTATTTATACTTTATATTAATAATATTTCGCAACTAAAACTAGACAATTCAGACATAATTTGTTATGCAGATGATACTGCAATCGTCTTTCACGAAAGAAGCTGGAAGTAAGTATTTAAGCGGATAGAACATGGAATGGCAAACGTTTTAAATTGGTTAAATCAAAATCTACTTACATTAAACAAATTAAAAATAAAATATGTCTGTTTTCACGAAACAGCTGCATCAAAGCCAACAGTTATTCCTGAAATTAAAGTCCATAAATGCAATTACAATTAATCACCGGTAATAAAACCATGCGATTGCAGCACTTTCTCTCAATTCGGTTCAATAAAGTGTCTACGAGTAATTTTAGACTTTCTTTTGACAGCCATATTAAATTTACAATACAACGCACCCTAAAACTAATTTCAATAATGAAACAGTTGAGAAACATAGCTAACAAAAACCTCCTAAAGTCAATCTACACTGCCCTAGGTGAATCAGTTCACATCTATTGTATCTCAGTTTAGGGTTGCTCAGCAACTACAAAAATGATCACACTGGAAAGAGCACAAAGATCAATTACTAAAGATATGTTTAATAAGCTCTATAGATATCCGACAAAACTACTATATAAGGAAAGTTAAATCTTGAGCATTCGCAAACTGTTCATAACCAAAGCCACCACACAACTTTACTACATAATACTACACTCCCCCGATTATATAACTATATATAATTCTAGAGTCTTTAATGTGTTCATACCAAAAGTAAAATCGTCTTTTGCAGGAACATTTAGTTACTTTCTCCATCCATTTCTATACAATAAAGTAAACAAATACTGTAACATCCAGGACTGTAACCGATGGGAAGTAAGACACAAGATCCATTCATGGCTTCAAACTTTAAACTTCAAACTTCAGGTTTCTTTACAAGTATCTTAATCGTGTATAACGAGCCGGTGATAATACATATTTTTTCCGGGTTTAACACTACAATTATAGTCTTACATTACACGTGCCTTACTGCCGCAAGTTCATCCATACATTTACATAGTTTTCATAAATTCACATTATATTTTCAGTGATGGTTTCGTATAACAGTAGACAAATAATAATAATAACCATATTTGAATTACTACATGAATGATAGTTCTAAATATCACATAAGACGTATTGAACACAAATCAGTTTAATAGGAAATACGACAGTTTATCTGTACGTATTACATAAACAATTTTATACACAAAGACATAATAGCTCGCCTGTCTGTAATAGATACATTAAACCTGCACATATATCATATTTATTATTATTATAATAAGACATCCCATTACACGTAAGGAACATTAGTAGAGAGAAATATATAGAAACATGACAGCTCATCTGTTCGTAGTACATAGAGAAACATTTATTTACAAAGAGATCTGATAGCTCATCTGTCCGTAACAATAATGAGACGATAAAGCAGTATGAATACTTGCGTCGTACTCGAACGGATGGAAGAATGTAATACTGATTGGACTATTTCGTAGAACACGATATACCTTTTAGGGTACTCCTTTTGCTTAAGAAAGTGGATGGATCACAGCTACACTACGTGTCAAACTTTGTGGCCGTTCTGAATTAGATGCGCAGAACACAAATTTAGGTACCAGAAGGACAATGAAGAGGTGGAGGCGGAGCGTACTCGCCCGCACGTTTTTTTTTTATATTGTAGGGTGCAAACGAACATGCGTGTCACGTGATGGTAACTAATTAACGCCATCCACACACACTAGCAAAACCAGGGAGTCGCAAGTGCGTTGCCGATCTTTAAAGGGAGAGGGGGGTGGGTCGGTCGGTGGTTGGGTCGGGTGGTAGTATCCCGAGTGAGTATTCCAGTCATGCTGAAACCAGTAATAGCTTCAGCCTAACTTTACCACTTTCACTTAGGCACTTTCCTCATTATTTTGCACTCACATCGACACATGTGACAGATACATGTTATTACTATTTTCGTTCTATTCTTTTTCTCCTTATCTTTATTTGTTTAATGATGTTTCTATGGCAGGCATTGCCTCACTATAAACAAATATTTATTATGAATGTGTTTTATTGTAAGTAACAATATTGTAAAGACGCACAGAATACTTATACAGTAAATGCTACAAGACATAAAACAAATGCTGTATAAAGCGGATCACTTTAAAGTACACGATCATTCAAAACTCACCAACCTGGTGATGATCAAATGTTGTCAAATGGCGAAATGTTATTATTCTTGGTTTATCTATTACTTCATTCTGCAGTTACTATCGTTCATTTCTAGTTTTTACTTTTATTTTATTACTCCAGTAATCATTTATTTTTTTCCGTTTGTTCATGTTTATCTCTAATTGTTTACAAATATTCTATGAGTATGTATATCTCGAATGTATTATATTGTAATGGATAACTACGTATTATAAAACAAAGTCCTCTGCCACATCTATCTGTCTGTCTGTTCGCAATAAACTCAACAACTACTGAATGGACTTTCATGCGGTTTTCATCAGTAGCTAAAGTGATTCATGCGGAAAGTTTAGGTATATAATTTGTCAACGTTTTTTTTAATTATCAGGGCTGTTCATAAATATCTAAAAGTACTAAACCAATGTTGACGAAACTTGACACAGTAAGAACTAATATCATAAAGTGGCACATAGGATACTCTTTGTCCAATAAAACGCAAAGGGTTCTCCAGGATAACGGATGAAAGTCAAAATTTTGGCATTAATGAAATTCTTGACGGATTTTGGTAAATTTTCTTTGTGCTACATACAGCAGACGGATTAACTAAAAATGTAAGCTATATTTCATCTCGCTGTGCTTATTTAGAAAAAAAAAATACAAAAATTGTCGTTGGGTCCCAAATCGACATTTCCGTCGGTCCGTTAAATGTCCAGTACTTTATAATTGAGCTTGAGCCATGACGTCTTCGCGTAATCATCAATCAGTTGAATTAGAAGTGTAAATTCTTACAAGTAGGCTAAATTCTATTGGTGTATGTGTTTGTCTCTCATGAAGCATTTTCTTTTCATTGATTTTCAAACCATAACGATTGTAAAGAAAGTTCACATCAATATCACCATATCGATAAATTTCAAAAATACGAGCAGCCAAAAATTAAGTCAAGTTATGTTTGTTTTATTTCAAAAATGTAACTAGAGGTGGCCTAGGTAATCAAAGATGACAAGGTTTTTTCGTAAAACATAAACCTAGATAATAGTTACATTGCATTGTAGAAGATGAATCTCAATTAAAGTTCTGTCAGTACGTGTGTTGTTTCGATATTTGATAAAATTAGTTTTTTAAATATTGATGGGCCTTTAAAAGGCAAGATGTCTGTGATATCTACGCACTTCTTATATACCAAGTATTGTAAGGCGAAGCTCTGCCCAAATAAATAGTGATAGTATCTACGAAGTATTTATTTCCATTCCTGACTGCATCGACACTGTACGTGATTAGTGTAATATATCTTTTAGTATTCTGAGGGTTTCAAAACTCTTTAATACTTGTGAAGCAAACTTTTTATTAACTATACAAAACTCAGTAACTACATTCTAATTACAACAATTTGTGTGTGTATAATCTTAATAATATTACAACAGTGGAAAGCACAGAATTTGGTTAATAGCTTGAAAAGTGTTTATATCATAACAACGCTTTGATACTTAAATTAAAACACACTATTTCTGAAAATTATAAAACGCAGATATATTCTAATTAACATACGCTGTATAATGTGTGATCTAAATAACATTAGAATAGTGAATAGCAAGACAAACAATTAAAATTTAAAATTAGTTATCTGTATGATTACAATAACGTATGTAATGCTTAAGCTGATAAGCTTTATAGGTAGGGACGAATCTAAAGGAATAGCTCGACATATAGTATATTTGAAAGGTCGTCGTGTTATGTACTGCAGCATCGTTTCCAATTCAAAACGTAGTGATTCATCTGCAAAGACGTATTGTTAATAAAGCAATTTTAAGTAAATAAGTAATGTTATCTTTGTGTAAAGTGTAGTTAATTATTGTTGCAAAAACGATGTCAATTAAATGAAAAGAAAACCTTGTTTTGAATTTTGATTGATTTTATCGAACTCCTTTCTCTTTTAAGTCGTACCACTCATGTGGATGGAATCGGAGCTTTAATGGTATCAATAACCAGCAAGGTATATCACATCCCAAGTCTCCTAGAATGGTTGCTCTTTGCATGCACTCCTGAATGTACTGATGTATAGGTGGATGAAATAGGTAGCATTTACCCTATATTATACCAGATAAATATTGTCTCGCCTTACCCAAACCAATATTATAAATAGAAAAGTAATTACGTTTGTTAGTTACGCTTATACGCCCTGACTACTCAATCGATCATTATAATATTTTACACACACATTATCAAAGAATCTTTCATATAAATAACTAACAAAACAAAAAACAAAAATAATTGTCCTTGAATGATAAAATAATAAATTTAAAACTAATCGAAGGATTATAACTTTAAACAAAATATGTTTATTTTTTAATATATATTTTGTCGCGTGTCTACTTTCAAACCCGAAACTATTATCCAAAATACCGTCGAGACTATTAATGATTTGTAAGAAATTGCGCGGAATGGTATATTTAATGTTTCAGTATTTTTTTAAGGCCCAATTATGTAAAAATTAATTCGTCGTAACTCATTCCACAAGTAGTATTTCATAGTAATAATACGACAAATGTACCTGAACACTGAAGCAATTGTTTAATAATAACTTTTTTAATCCCGTTCACTTCAGTAGTTGACATTGCTGCTACAATAGCTGGGCAACATACAGAAATAATGCTCACGGTAAGATCTATTGCACAATTTATTGTAACAATCATATCACCCTGTAACATAGATTAAATGAAATACAAATTAAGTAATATACGAAAATGTTTCAATATCTTTGAACTTAACAAATTACGAAATTCGTCTAATTTCAGTCACACCTCATCAATGCATCTGATTAAGGTTATATTGGATTAAAGTTCAAGTTATCTTTTCATGCAACGGCTGTTCACGAAGCGCATCTAACCAAAAAAGAGTCACTGTGTCGTATTTATCGGCTGGTACATGATAGAAGCGATATTGTATTGTAAACATTCTATCACCCTGTACGGGTTCTGTTAATTATAGTATTTAGATTACGGTTTAATAAAATGTACTTTTGTGTCGAAGTGACTTTAAGTACAGTCCGCGTCAAACTTTTTGACCGCTCTGAACATAGGCGCGCTGAACAGAAATTTAAGTATAATTCGTATTACATTATATGTATAACATCGATACAGCTTACGGATAAATAAATGACTATTTTAGATTCCTTTGATAATAGTTTAAGTTTGCTTTGTATTAAACTTTTAACGATATTAAACACAAGCACAAACTTTCGGCTATATTCACAGCGGCCAAAAAGATTGACGAGGACTATATATAATATATTTTGTAACTGTAATATATGTAGGTAGGTATAGATATGTCATATTTTAGCGTAAGTAGTTTTAAGTTGTCATCTTGCTGTCTCTCCGATTATAGGCGTCTTGCAGTACGGTTGTGTTTCATTAAGCACCCTAAAATATAACGTTTTGGACATTTATATCAGTAACGATAGTCGTTCAGTCGATAGCGTGTTCAGACAACGCACCTAGTCCAAGCGTTTTGTGAAAGGAAACATCGTTATGACACCATAGCATGTAGCCTAGGTCGTTTTTCTAATTCCGCCTGATTAACTTCTCATCCTAAAGTTGTAAATCTGTCACGAAGAACCTATTAGTGTGTTCCAGCAGCCGCACTTAAGAGTCAGCCTATTCTATGTTTAACGTCTTTATTACTTTAGACAATATCGTCATTTAATATCAGATGAGATTTTGGACAAATACTAATGAAATTATATAAACGAAGTCACGTTTGAGGTCCTAGTCTTTACTGCTTACATTACCAGATGATACAAAAAGGATTTAAAATGTATATCAGTTATTGGATTTAAAAATCAATGGAGAATCAATGTTTATAGTAAAGCAAGCATGATTCAATATATGTTTGAAAAAATAATGTTTTTTTAACTTATGCTATTGTTCTTGTACCGTACCGCGTTGTCTCGTACCGCGTTTGTCTGTCTGTTCACGATAAACTCAAAAACTAGTGAACAGATTTTCATGCAGTTTTCACCAGTTGATAAAATGAGTCATAAGGAAGGTTCTCGTATATCATTTGTTAATGATTTGTTTATAATCAGTGTGGGACAACGTCTGCCGCGCCCGCTATAATATAAAAAAGGAATTTCACAAGGTTCTTTCGGCCGAGTCATTTATATTCCTTATTTTTTTAATAATATAATGTGAAATGTAGCAGTAATACAAATGTATTCATACCAAATGAAATACTATGAAGGAGACTTATAATTATATTATTATCTCTTGGAGATTCTTTAATTTCTATATCTATATCAAATATATATAATTTAGGTAACAATACTAGTTCAAGTTAACAACAATATAACAATAGCGAATGTACTCATTTTACTCACCAAAACAAAACCTCCTATAGCTTTGTGCATTAGTACAATGGATTTTGGTAGACTGAGACTCAATGCTATGATCTCCTGAAATGTTAATATTTATTATTTTCTTTTTCGTAAGCAACTACATTACATAGGGCTTATTAGAAGTTCAGATAGTAGCAATATTAACTAAGAAAGTCAAATATGCCGCGGTAACACATCGGAACATAGTGTTGGGTACTTTCCTAGATAAATCATTATATATAAATATAAACCTGGTTATATCTGATTAAGAATGTGTTTAATAAAACAATACTAGATAAACTTTGAAGACATAAATACATCGACACTTCATTTTTTTAGCCAAACAGGATCTAAAACTATGACACATGACAAATGGGAAAAGACAAACAAACAAAAAAGTTTTTTCGTAATCTGGGAGAGTTCTTTTATATATTACCTGTTATTTCAGTCATACCAGTTATTATTACTTTACCGTATGTATGTATGTATTTATCAATAAAGAAAATAATAAATACATATGAAACCATTATAATATTCAACTTTTTGATAATAGAACATAATACAAAACTTTATTAAATGAATAATTACCCAGCACTGAATCGGAAGATCAACAGTAAGCAGGTTATCCAGTAAATGTTTGTACGTGAATAATAATTTTCTGATTATATTTTTCTTTCCTTTAATCTCATTCCGACCAATAATGTTCACAGGAATCGTATTTGTCTCCATTGATTTCCTAATGATCTTTATTCGACTATGAAATGTAGCAAAAACCACAGTAATCCACACATAATTAATGTCTTTAGCTAATAACATGTAAGGAAAAATTAAAAAGTTTTCGATATTTGTGATGAAGCCCTGGGAATATTTAGAAATAAACTCAATTAGTCTAGATACGACAATAAGCGACATAATTATTAGAACATTAAAAGGTATTATTGAAGAGCCTTTTACACCCATTATAGCGTCAATTGTTTTAATATTGTTGAGATATTTAAGTAAGAATCTTTCTGCTGTAAATATACTCGCAAACATGAAAAAAGCAAATTCGAAGGGAATCAACGTGTGAGCTCCAAAACGTGGTATAAATTTTAAATACAGTGATACAAAAATAATAACAATTGATGTACAATACACTTTCAGTAACAATGATTTCACTTTAGACTTGCTGACTTTAGAATAACAACCGAAAATAAGTCGAAAGTAAAGGAAGATATACACGGATGAAGATTTTAAACGTTGCATTATTATTGAATTATTTAACGGCATCTTTGCAGCCAAAGACTTCACTCAAAGAGTAGCAGGAGACAACTGAATATAGGATACTACGCTTGCGGACAGAAATGGAATAAGTCCTTGGTATCCAAATTTGAACTGACCTATACATACAATGTAGTTACATTTTGTGTACAAATCATTTCTTATGTCCCACATTGTTAGAGTTAACATTACAAAGGTTACAAAAATTATTATTAATCGTTGATATTTTAAATAATCAACAAAGGAGCACCTTGTCAGTTAGTGTTAAGTAATGTATTTTACAAGTAGCTCTCGACAGGTAATCAACCTTAAAATATAAGTAAAACTGAAAGTATTTTTCTAGAGTTTGTAATCCTGATAATCGGTATGTATTCTCGAAAGAATCTTAAACTAAAAGCAATATAACAAATTATTTTTAAGAGATGAAGGTCACCCACACTTTTTATTGTAAGTTAATATTGTAACATCTATACCATTTTTCTTTACAATTAGATAAAATACTATGTAATTTCCCTATCATTTAGCCTTTCGTTAGCGTCCTTTGCGTATTAGTTGGTCCAAAAATATTTTATAAATAGTTATTTGATTCTAGATAAAGCTATTTACACTATAACATCTATATTAAAAACATATAGGTTTAATTTTGTATGTTTCCTACATCTTTACTAAATTATATATTCGTTTAGAGTATGTACGTACAATATAAAAAAGTTTGTCTGTATTTTTATGGTATATCTGGACTCTAATGGAAATTATTTGACTGATTTTTATCATAATATTTTGTACACTTGTATTTTGTGAAGAATATTAATTAAATATACAAAAAAATGTGTAAGCAAATCGAATTGTAATCAATTTACAGTGAATAATAATGAATTTGCAAAGGAAAAAATTAGTATTCGGATGCGCGTGGCACAGTCGTCTGCCCGCTTGAGTAAGGACACAGGCATACATCCCCACGTACACCGCGCCGTACCACGCTGTACGTACATTCTATACGACGCGGTGCTTAGCAAATTTCTTTCTCGCGTTATCTTCAGTTTCATATTGTGTAATGACACCGTAAATGTCCATCGGAATATCGTAAAACATTCACATAAACCTTACATATTTCCATACAAACTTTCATAACCGATTTCCTATTGTTATTTTACACCCTTAAGAGTAAAGTTTTACAAAATTTGAATGTAATGTTATTTATATCGAGTCGACAGCCTAAAAATTAATTTCAATCTTTAGCTCTAAAAATGACGAAACTTTTCACACCATTTCAGACCCTTACAACCCTTTTTAACCGACTTCGAAAAAGGAGGAGGCTACTACGTTCTGTTGTATTTTTTTAAGTATGTTTTGAATGGGTTATATTCTGTGGTAGTCCCATATAAATTTGAAGAAATTATTCTACCCCTAAGAGGGTGAAATATCGTTTATTTGATTTCACCCGCTTCGTATCTACGTATTTTCATGAAATTGGAACCGATTTATTATACCCATTAGTAACCTGATATATGTATTTATGGACACAAAAAATGGAGAAATAATTATTTTTTTCCAAAAAAAAATAAACCGCCTTCGATATGAAAAACTAATGAAGCACTAAAAAGCGAAAAATAACTGAATTATTAAATTAACCAAATTAAATAAAAAATATTGATATTCGCGCTACCTAATAATATATTAGAAGTCGATACCTTCACGATCATGAATCACTTTATTTATTGGTGAAAACCGCATGATAATTCGTTTAGTAGTTTTTGAGTTTATCACGGACAGACAGACAGACGTAGCAGAGAACTTTGTTTTATAATATGTAGTCATTTTCGGCTTTCAAAATGATAACACAATTTTACAGACAACGTCTATATTTTTTTATTATCTGCAAAATAATTACAAATTCATATAACAATTAGAATACAAGTTAAAGTATATTGTTCACAAAATGTCAGTGGTAAGTGCATCTAAACAAATGGAGAAGAAAACACACAAAATCTAAACGCACAACGTACATTATCTATACTTCACAGTAAGACGGATGCTTTCAATAACATATTTAAACTTATATTGTAAATGTTCGTGTCTATACGAGTTACGATATCGAGAACAAAGAAATAGTAAACATATCTTTTTATCATTTTATGTTTATTTAACTTAGACAATCTTTTTTTTCTGGTACGCTTCTATATCGATTTCCACAAACAAATCGCTAATAATTAGTGTTTATATTATGTAGTTTTATATAATAGACTTTGTACTACTATTCCAATGAAGTCGTAACGGCATACTACGCTTTTTGCCTTCCATTATGATAAGCTGTCATCTCAAAATACAAACTTTTATAGCCAATGTAATGTAATTGTACATACAATACATTAATTATACAGTCTTTCTTTACTTCTATATGTTTTTTCCATATAACAATATTATCTCAGAATTGTCAGGACATACGTCTACGTCTGTGTCTACGGCACCTATGCACGTTTAGTGATACCTGAGTGCGAGCACCCAGAAACAGTGACTTCTATAAAATGAAGTCGCTTCCATTGTCTGTTCTCTTAGATCTTTTAAACTATTTAACGGATTTTAGTACAGTCTTCAGTAATAGATAGAATGATTCAAGAGGGCACTTTATATGTATAATAGATATATATTATCTTTCTCTTTCTATTTCTATATATATATATATATATATATATAAATCGATTGCTGGTCGTTAGTCTCGCTAAAACTAGAGAATGGCTGAGCCGATTTAGCTGATTTTGGTTTTGAAATGTTTGTCGTAGTCCAGGGAAGGTTTAAACGGTGAGAAAATAAGGAAAAAATGCGAGAAAGATAGTAAAAAAAAAACAATTTAATTTTCCCATATAAACTGTTCTACCTAGTTTTCTGTCAAACTTTTGACATTCGTCCCTTCCGTTCGGTAGACTTACTCGGTTCTCAGATTATCACGTATTGGAATTTTAATATTTTGATGGTCGTCATTGTTGGTTCGTTCAGAAATTTTTGTCATTATATTCACATATTTCGATGGTTGTCATTGTTTGGAAGGCAAATAAAAAAAAAATTTATTGTGCCATTTCACACAAACAATATCTGTTTTATGGAATACGTAAAAAAAAAAATCAAATGATGTCAGTTGGTTGTCAAATGTTTATATTTCTGTTGTCTGCAAAAGTTAGACGAAATGTTATAATTTACCTATCATTCTGTCATCATTATACCGTTATTAAAATATTTTATCATCAGTTAGTAAGTGCGTGAGAAATTTATTTACTGTTATTGTTTGAAAATGCCAAGGAAGAGACACCTGCGCCGCACACCTGCGCCGCACACCTGTGCTACAGGTGGCGTTCTGTTTCCTAGAACTGAGTGAGACCTTTCCTTTCTATTTATTTATTGCTTGATATATTTATTTGTTTACTCTACTTATTTATTTATCTATTTATTTACGTATTTCTCAATTCGTTTCTTTATATATTTATTTACTTTTTTGTTTATTTATGTAGTCTTATATTATTTTTCCTCTCTCTCGCTCACGTATTTATTAACATTTTTTTCCTAATTTGTTTAGTTTTAAACAGCTCTTTTGATCCGGACTCGGGATAGTCCCGTAGTTTTTCATTTGGCGTGCCCCCCTGCCTTTGGGGCAGGGAGGTTAGTTCGCGTCCCACTTAGGCTACGGAATGGCCCACAATAGTGGTTTTACAGGACTCCGTGAAGATTTATTAGCTATTGGCGTCGACGAAAACGCCGTCGACGCCATTCTTGCGCGACATTGTTTCCCGTCCACGAAGGACGTTCAATATGTGCCCCGCGTGGCCACGTCGAATGCGTTTGCGGCTCTCGAGTCCGACTCGGAGTCGTCATTGGATTCACCGGATTTGCCGCTGAATCCGGCGGATGGAGCACCTGCTCCCGCGTCAAGGTCCAGCTCGGGGGCCGGTTCCGTGTCGATCGCGATCCCCGCGTTATCCGCGACCTCTGCGCCCTCTGCGCACGACAGTGACGGTTACAAGACCGTCGCTTACTCCAAACGCACCCGCGGTGCGCGCTCTCCGGACTCCGGGTCCGACTCGGGTTCCGGACATAAAGATAAGGTAGTCCGTACCGAAAAATCGTCAGATGGCGCTCGGGTGCCTAAACACGCGGCTATACCGGCAGTCGCGAGACCACGTACGAGCGGAGCCAACGCTGTCGCTGTCTCGCTCCCTCAGAGCGAAGTGAAGGGTTCCGTAGAGCCTCAGGCAAAGAAGCCACGCCCACCGCCGCCTGTTACAATACAGGATAAGTCCCAGTGGACGTCAATCTCCACTAGGCTTAATAGTCAAAAGATCAATTATACGTCCGCCCTCAACACTCCGGCGGGCATTCAGGTTAAGGTCCCCACATGCACAGATTTTCGCAATTTAACTAGATTCCTTCGGGAATCTAAGTTAGCGTATTTTACGTTTGCTCTCGAGGAGGAACGCCTCCTCCGAGTGGTACTTCGTCGTGTCCCAGCCGAGATCTCGATTGATGACGTCACCGCCTCCCTTAAGGAGGGTGATTTCCCAGTCCGGGAGGTGCACCGGATGTACCACCCACGCACCCGCGCCCCCTATAATATGGTCTTGGTCCTCCTCGACCGTACAGTAGAGGGTAAGTCTATTTTTAACCTCACCTCCGTCTGCGGCCTCAGCGGCATCACCGTTGAGCCCCCGCGTAAAACTAATACTCCGTCGCAGTGTCATAACTGCCAGAGTTACGGCCACTCGGCGCGTAACTGTCACCTGCGCCCTAGGTGCGTCAAGTGCCTGGACGATCACTCAACGAAGGAGTGCGGGCGCACGCCCGGCACTCCGGAACCTCCAAGTTGCGTGTTGTGCGGTAACGCGGGTCACCCCGGGTCACGCCCACCACAGGCGCGGCCGGCGCGCGTTGCTCCTGCCCACTCTACGGAGCTCTCCGCGGTGGACTGGGTCTACCAGTTACTCCAAGAGCACGACCTTCAGGAGGTTCTTGCATTCCGCGAGGCCCTTAAGGCCGAGACAGGCTTGGGCCGGCTCGACGTGCTCGCGCAATATAGAGGCATCGCTGCAACGTTGCAGCGCCTCTCCCGATTCACACAAGATTTAGATTTTAAATAAAATTCGTGGCTATGAATAGGATAAAACCGCGCGGTCTATCTCTTTCGTTTTTTAACGCGAGATCTCTTAGGACACAGCGTGATTTAGTAGCTGCCTTTTTGCGCGATAGACAGATAGACGTTCTCCTCGTCCAGGAGACGCTTCTTAAACCTAAAATGCGTAATCCTAGTATCGCGAATTATAATATAGTTAGAAATGATCGTGTCGCCCGCGGGGGCGGCACCTTAATTTACTATAGGCGTTCGTTATATTGCATGCCGATAGATCCGCCCGTTTTGACCAATATGGAAGTGTCAGTGTGTACAATAGGTATGACCGGTCATCCGTCCATTGTATTAGTGTCCGCGTACCTCTCACCGAATAAAGAATTGTTACAAACCGATTTGCGAGCGTTGCTTAATTTAGGAGACTCAGTTATTATAGCGGGGGACCTCAACTGCGGGAACGTCATCTGGAATAGTCCGAGAACCTCTCGTAACGGGAGGATACTCGACAAACTAGGTAGGGTTCTCGCATTTGACGTCATAGCCCCTCCGGAACCCACCCATTATCAGGATAACTGTCGTCCGTCAGTTTTAGACATAGCTTTGTTAAAAAATATCACGCTTCGGGTACGACTCATACAAGTCGTACACGAACTTGATTCGGACCATCGCCCGGTCGTATTACAGTTAGGTTTTAACTCAGACTTCAAAATAATAAAGTATGAACAAATTAATGTTATTTAAGCTATAGAACAATTTTATATAATTATCCTTATTTATGTATCTCAAATGTGTTGACTAATCTGTGTCGACATGTAGATCAGCGACATCTAGCCTTTCATGGCCGAACTATGAAGTCAAAGAATATACTATTTATTATTCATAATGATCATTAGGATCCAATTCTATATAATGATATTCTTATTTAAGTCTTATTAAAATTATATAATAATAATTATTCTTATTTATGTATCTTTATTATGGTGGCGCTAGTTTCAATGTGTCTCTTAATATGGTGGCGCTAGTATCAATGTGTATCTCTAATATGATGGCGCTAGTGTCAATGTATAGTTATAATATGGTGGCGCTAATATCAATGTTCCGGTCGTGTTGTAGTCTCGTCTCTTGAATGTGACGCAGCGGCACCGGAGGTGGGTGATAACACGTTATCCTTTTTCACAAGTCTAACCTAACGTAACCAAAGCGAGGCAAAAGAGCTAGATGGCGAACATTCAGCGACCGCGGTGCATTTAATATGACACCTTTTTATAGGCAGGGTTCAATACGTATTTAACTTTTTTGTAATAACACCGACATAGTTTCGCAATAATGTATTCAAAATAAAATTAGTTATTTAGAGAAAGCTTGATGGAATCAACTTCATAATAGCCTGTGAGAAACCCACTGCAGGTCTCTTACTGAAGGAAGGTACGAGCATAGTCTCCACGCCTTCGCACGTCGTGTTGACGATTTCAAACTCCTAGTAATTTACAGTGCTATATTTTCCCACATACTGTGGTTACTACAGGAACATTTCTATGGTTCAGGTTTCCTAACTATGATTTCCGTCTCCATCAATGTTCCGGGAATATCGATCCAACCATTTTGGAGATACTACTGCGGACGAAGCTGCGGATAACATCTAGTGTTAAATAAGATAGCCTATGTTACCCGCTATCATTTCAGTTATCTTCCATAATAATGGCCGTGAAAATAAGCCTAGTTGTTTCGGAGATTACCCAGGACAAATAGACAGACCCACATTTTTTTTCTCTGTAGCCATATCCATTAGGTACCTAAAATGTTGTTATATCAAAATATCATACATACACTTCATTATTTGTCGGCAGGTGTTAGTGTCAGTAAGGCTCGGTGGATGTTATCCCGCCCTGATATTAAAAAACCTTGATAAACTATATACCTAAACTTTTCTCATGCATCACTTTATCTACTAGTGGAAACCGCTTGACAATCTGTTCAATCGTTTTTGAGTTTATTACAAACAGACAGACGGACGTAGCAGAGGACTTTGTTTTATAATATTTAGTGATATGTCTGTGAAGTTGGTATACAAACATATCGGAATCGTGAAACAAAAATGAGTTCTGATATTCAAATTAATAGTTCTGGAGTTCCTGAAATTTAGAAAAATGGTTCCGCATATTAAAAATCCCATAACGGCATAAGACATATGAGAGTGCCAACTTCACGCAGCATACAAAAGTCGTGACAGAGGAATTCTGGGCTCCTTTACGATAGTTCTGGAGTTCATTGCAATATCAGTAATAGTTCTGCGTAAATAAGGCCATGACATTCCATTGAAAATCCTAGAAATATTTTGTAATAGAGATAAGTATTAACATATAAAACAAAAACAGACTTTCAATTTGTCATACCCAACAAACATCAAACGTAAATAAAAGGAAGCAGGCGACGCAACGCAGATAAAAAAAAACCAGATAATTATTTTTTTATAGCAAGCTTCGAGTAATCATAGACGATAGGTTCAAAAAATACATTGTAATCTATGATTTAATGACGTATATAATGACGTTGTACCTCGACTCAACCTCACGCGAGTATCCTCGAGATTACCTTAAAACCAAGTCGAGTCACAACTAAGAATACCGATTTCGAGGATTCCTTGAGCACTCTTTGAGGTTACCTCAGTTGAGTTCAGGTTGAGGAAGGTTTGAGGAAACGTCTTAGAATATGGGTGATAGTTGAAAAAATTATTTTGGACATGTTTTACATAAAATCCGTTCTTAGTGAGCATCTATGTCGCAAAAGGTGTAACTATGTTGAATCTCAAGTCAATCGGACATGTAGTTTCGGAGATCTCGTGATGAGTCAGTCAGTGGTAAACCACTTAAAGTATATATATAGATTATGTAAACTGATACAACCTCGTATAAATGTGTATTTTTATTTCGATTTATAATAAAAAATGTCTATTATGAACATAAAATTAACGTAGTCTAATTCATAAAATTATTAATGATTTCTCATTTGACGTTTAAAGCTGTAATAAAATATATAATTCGTGGTATAAATAATCCTATTACAGAAAATATATAGTCATTCGGCGATGGGAATCCGACGATAATTACGATGACGATAAGTACATAAAGATTAGTTAGTGCATTTAAGAATCGTGAAGTATGACGAATAGAGACTTATAAAAGCTTCGATATTAGAACGAAATTCCCTATGCACTTCCGTTTGGAATTGGATGGCGGGTGCCACGTCTCACTGCAACAAGGAACGGGTACCTGAAAAAGTTAAATCTAAAATAAGTAAGGAACGAACAAAATATTTGTAATTCAACTACAAAAAAAATAATTAAACGAGTTGTTGGTTGACGGTTAAACCCGACGTTGGCGGATGGTTGTACTTATCGTCGGTTGACACAGTAGGTATGTTGGTCTCGGACCGCGCGTAGTCAAGGCGGCAGCGGCGCTTGGACGACTCCTCCCCAATACGGGGGGGCCGGGTGCCGTCTGCCGCTGCCTCTACATGGGGGTCGTTCGGTCCATGGCCGCCTACGGGGCGCCGTTGTGGGTCGACGCCCTCAGCGCTACCAATATCCGTGCGCTGCGAGCTGCGCAGCGTACCGTGGCGTTGAGGGTGATTCGAGGGTACCGAACGGTGTCCTCGGCGGCGGCCATGGTGTTGGCCGGCTCCCTTCCCTGGGAGCTAGAGGCAGAGGTGCTTGCCGCCGTATATGAGTATATGGCGGCCAAGAAACGAATTGGGGAGCCTCTAGCTCCCAGAGAAATAGAGGAAAGAAGGAGAAGAGTGAGGGGGGAGATGGTAGAGAGGTGGAGGCAGGACCTGGTGGACGCGCGTTACGGTCGATACACGATCGACGCCGTTCGCCCGGTCCTGTCGGAATGGTATCAGAGGAAGGGGGGCTCCCTGACGTTCCGTCTGGTGCAGGTGCTGACCGGGCACGGGTGCTTCGGTTGGTACCTGCACCGGATAGCACGCAGGGAGCCGACCGCCGTATGCCATCAGTGCGGCGTTGACCCGGACACCGCGCAGCACACTCTGTCTGAGTGTGCTGCATGGGAGGAGCAACGTCGCACTCTGGCTGCGGCGGTAGGGCAAGACCTCTCACTGCCGAGCGTGGTTGCGGCCATGCTCGGTAGTGAGGATAACTGGAGCGCAATGGCCTCCTTCTGTGAGGAAGTCGTCTCGCAGAAGGAGGCGGCGGAGAGGGTCCGTGAGCATGACCCTCAAAGTGGCCGTCTCCGCCAACGGAGGACGGGCAGGAGGAGGCGTCAGTTTGACCGCCTCCTCCCACTGTAACCGGACCAGGGAAGATGGGTCGGGGGGCCCATCTTCCCATTGCACAGGTCCGGCGGACGGAGGAGATGGCCGATGTGTACACGGCTGTCTCCCAACAAGACGGGGCCCGGCGGCAGCGCTTTTGCTGCGGGGCCAACCGCTGGGGCGGCACGATGAAGTCTATAGAGATCTCGTGCCGCCCCAACTATAGCGGACGACGTACACCGTGGGGTTTTAGTCCGTGCGAGTCGGACATAACCCACCCTCTCCCCCGAGAGGGTGGTGTATCCAAAAGGGATTTCCCC
>MU159857.1:99508-121545 GCA_015888305.1 Antheraea pernyi | reverse complement strand
ATACATGCAATTCGCGACCTATCTTTTTTTTTTTTTTTTTTTTTTTTTTTTTTTTTTTTTTTTTTTTTTTTTTTTTTTTTTTTTTTTTTTTTTTTTTTTTTTTTTTTTTTTTTTTTTTTTTTTTTTTTTTTTTTTTTTTTTTTTTTTTTTTTTTTTTTTTTTTTTTTTTTTTTTTTTTTTTTTTTTTTTTTTTTTTTTTTTTTTTTTTTTTTTTTTTTTTTTTTTTTTTTTTTCGTGGGGAAATCCCTTATGGATACACCACCCTCTCGGGGGAGAGGGTGGGTTATGTCCGACTCGCACAGACTAAAACCCCACGGTGTACGTGTAGTTGTCAAAATAAAATCGGCTGAGTGCCTTAAGCGCTCGCCTTAGTAGCCCGGTGAAGCTGTTAAGACCTTGCTGGGTCAATAGCGTAGTCAGTTCGAGAAAAAAAAAAAAAAGCCAAGGTAGATACGAGCTGACATAGGTCGTCGAAACCAATCAAATGTGCGACGACAAGCAAGAGACAAATAACATTATAACATTCATATTGATATGGCAGAATTGCGTTCTAAAAGTGAATAATAATGAAGTAGACAGGCATAGAATGTAACGAGTTCGGACATAACAAACACAACAACAGGGAGCACGACGCAATGAAATCCAGCGATTATTGTGCTGACAAATCAGTGACAATTGGGGAAATGTCAATCATAGTTTAATTTATCATTATTATTTATATATAAAAATCAATATTTATATGTTTGTCCTCTATACATGCCGAAACTACTGATCAGACTGTGATAATAATTTAGGAGAGTATTCTGGGGACGCCCGAAAAGGTTTCTGTATCAAAAAATCTCTATATATATATATATAAGCGTTTTTTTTAAATATACTAATGAAATTGTTTGCCTTAAAGAAAGAAAGGGCTTTTTCTTCTTATTAAATCGTTTTGCAATACATTTCATATTGTTTTGATATGTTTGACATATTTCAATGAAACGTCAGTTATCAAAATTAATCAATTCCATTGGTATCAATGTAATTGTTTAGGAATTTATTTACAGGCATACGAGGACATAGTGGGATTCAGGGTAATGAAGCTGTTGATCTTAGCTTCTTTAGAGCTATCCAGGTTGGATATTTTGATCACTATAAAACCTATGTTCAGGATTTATCCTCCCCGAACAAGACTAATTTGTTACTGTCATGGAACTCAAGCTGGAAATTATCCTACCAAATTTAAAGGCAAATCTTATGCTTCCATTTAGGATAACATTCCTAGTAAAATCTTATATATTAATACGTGAAGCCAAAACTTTGTACCCATTTTTAATAGAATTGCGCGAACGGATGAACATGAAATTTGGCATAGTTAAAGTTTATATGGAGGAGAAGTGCAGAATGCTATTTTTTTAAGTAGCCCGGTGAAGCTGTTAAGACCTTGCTGGGTCAATAGCGTAGTCAGTTAGAGAAAAAAAAAAAAAACTATTTTTTTAAAATATAAAATGGAATAGAACTACATTAAATTAATTAAAATATGTATTACTCACACTAATGCTTGAATTTTACACAACATATACACACATGTAAATGAAAGAATTATTGACAGCCGTAATTTTAGTTTTACGTTCCAATTACCTTTTCAATATTTTTAACATGACTGACGTTGCATGCCTTACATGCCCTTTGAAATCAACTGGTCAAATTGTAGGTTAATTTTACAATAATCTTCTATACATACATATAATAAAAATGAAGTGTCTGTATGTAATATCAAAATAAAAATTTTTACTACTTGGGTACGAAAGTATACACGGTCTGTCTATCTGTTTGATCCGGGTAATCTTCGCAACGGCTAAACCGATTTTGACGGGAATTTCACTGGCAGATAGAAAAAAATACAGCGCGTTACTTAGGCTACTTTAAATTAGACTATCTGTTAGCCGCGGCTTCGTCAGCCATGCTATCTTCAAAACGGTTAGACTGATTTCCACGGCACTTTCACTGACAGATAGCTGACCTTATAATAAGTAATTAAAGTAATTTTAATTTAGACTAGATGTTAACCGTGGCTTCGCTTGCAGTGCTATCTACGAAACGGTTACATCGATTTTCACGGGACTTTCACTTGTAGATAGCGAACCTATTAAAAAGTAATTGTGGTTATTCTATTTTAGACTAGCTGTTACCTGCAACTTTGTCGGCATGAAATTTAGCAAGATTTCAACTCATTCTTTATTTTTAATGAGAGAAATAATTATCGGCTTATTGTTTACAATTCGACATTATAATTATTAATAACATTAGTGATATGGAGGTCTTCCTAATAAGATCTTAGATCATAAACGTATTACGTAAAGAGTTCCATAATACAATTTGTTGCGGAACAGACAAGCGTTTATTTTTTGTATACACTAAATCTTAAATATAATAATGGCAATATATATTAAATGTAAATTTTTATAATAATATTTTAACTTACGGTTTAATTAGTTCCTTATACAGCGTAAGTAAGCACCGAGGTATTTATATGGTGGGTTAAGGTTCCAAATGTGTTGCTGATGACAAACCTCATTTGGCACGCCTTTGTATTTATACGTCTACTGTACACGTTACATGTTACTTTTAGTGGCGTGCGCGTCGTACTTAAAATTGTATTTAAAGAGCGTTTCTATAATTGTACATAGTCTCACAATTCCAAATTCTTTAATAAGATTTAAAAATAACGCGTACGGAGCTGCGGGTTCAGCTAGTATAATATATGAATTCATAATATAAATATTATTATTCTCTTTGGTCTTATTGAATGTCAAAATTTTTAGGCGACAGGACTGCTTTCATTTCGTGATGTCATAAAAGTGAAACAATATTACCAAAGTCAATGCAAATATTTTAATGTTTAGTATTTTTTATGGTGAACTCACTTCAAATGATGATTCAATAAAAAATCAACCGAAAAATACTATGTAAAATAAGAGAAAAATAAAAAAAATTGTTTGCTTGTGAAAGTAATCTATGACTTAGAACTCCGCGGTTACAATGATGCAGTTCAACCTGATGTAGCAATTATATTTAGCAGTTGATGATGAATTTTGAACAAAAATTAATTCATTTTCAAAAGTTAATTGTAGTATTAAAACATCTTTGTATTGAATTCATCATTTGATTCTATTGTGTATCCATTATTTTTCCAAACGATGATACTGGGCATATCACTATTCCTCATAATGTACAGACTACATTTAATTCAATATCATCCAGAAATACCACCCACCCACCCAAGGTGTCGTGTAAAATTAATTGTAAATTGTGTCGTATATTGCGATAAAATTCTTTTCAACACACTTGCTCATAAAGTGGCTCTAATATCACCGCAATTAGGCACATAATGACACCTGTAATCAAACTGTGACTTTTCCACAAAGAGTTTTTTTTTTATTGGTCGAGTTGCTTTGTTCTTAAAAAAGTTTCGATACAAAAAAGATAATGATCAATAGAACAAATAAATTAATGTACCTATTGCTTGCTCATTTCATACAACTTCGTATTTAAATAGATAACTTCAACTTGTACGTGTTTAATAAATAAAACTTTCACTCAAATATAACTTTTGTTTTCTCTGTAATAAAGAAAACTTTAAATTCCCCATTTTATACGTGGCTAAAACGCTATCTACGGAAAGCCAAAAAAAAGAAACCTCATTCCTTTAGTCTATGGCCAATCGCCATTGTTAGATGAGCGTGCAAGCTGATTAATTTTTACACAGAGCGACAGCCACAAGCGAAAAAAAATTCACAACTCGTTTTCACTGTTGAAATTATAGTTATTTATTAATTATAATGTCTACAAGTACTATTTATGAAGAAAATGATTTATGTTGTACATCGCTCGATATAAAATGTGAAGCCCTTAACGTTGTGGAAAGTTTACTACCTGAAAACTCCAAGGCAAAATATCTATTAGCGTACCAAAATTTCATACAATGGCAAAATAACAAGAATACGCAGTCTTTTTCAGAAAATGTGTTCATGGCGTACTTTAAAGAATTATCTTCTAAGTACAAACCTAGCTCTCTGTGGTGTATATACTCAATGTTAAAAAGTACAGTCCGAACAAAGAATGGAGTGGACTTAAAAACATATTCTAGTTTGTCAGCTTATCTAAAGAGACTATCCGATGGATTTAGAAACAAGAAATCAAAGGTTTTATCGTCTGACGACGTTGAAAAATTTATAAAAGATGCTCCAGATAACCAATATCTGGCTACTAAGGTTAGTTAAATTAATTTTAAATATCTACGCGACTTTAGCCTGTGTTGTGTGTTGAACTTAATTATTGTTTCTTTTTTTCAGGTTGCTTTAATATTTGGTGTAACTGGTGCATGTAGGATACAAGAATTAACAAATATAACTGTAAAAGACATAGAGCACCATGGCCAGATGCTTTTAGTGAAGATACCTATCACGAAAAATAAAATACCGAGGTCATTCATCATACACGGTCCATTCTATGAAATTGTTAAGAAGTATGAAAGTTTGCGTTCACCAAAAACAAAAAATGACCGTTTCTTTCTAAATTACCAGAATGGTAAATGTACCTGTCAGCCAATAGGTATAAACAAATTTGGTTCTATGCCTAAAGAAATCGCTAAGTTTTTAGGTTTAGCAGATGCTGAGAGCTATACTGGACATAGTTTCAGAAGAACTTCAGCGACATTGCTGGCTAATTCAGGAGCTGATATAATGACTTTGAAGCGTCATGGTGGGTGGCGATCTAGCAATGTAGCAGAATCATACGTAGAAGATTCCATACAGAACAAGAAGGAAATTTGTGCAAAAATCACAAAAAGAATTAGACTTGATTCTGAGGCACATCCTACTGGCGAAATGCCAAGTACATCCAATGATTGGATTTCACCTACCTACACAAATAATGAACCATCTCAAATAACAATAGAACATGAAATTGAAAGTATTTCAATAAATAATCTATCTGATAAAACCGCCATGCCATCAAATAAAGTTAATTATAATTTTACTAACTGCACATTTACTAATTGTTTCTCTAAATAAACTTTTTATGTACTTAATAAAATGATTTTTTATTATTATTTTCTTCACAAGTGTGTTGTAAAACGTCGTATGATACACGTGTGTATTGGTGATTACCGTCCTCGGCTCGGCTCTCGGGTCTCAATGGCGCATCAGCAGTAATCACCAACATTACACACTTGTACCATAATGTACTATAATACGGTTACTTGAGACGCGAATAATTCAACGTTTGCTATAAAATCATTCGTTTTTTTCGTTTTTTCATGTTTCATCACTTTACGACATAACCTTTGAATATAAGTAATTTATTGCAAATGTAAATTATAATGCAAATGTTTCTAGAAAATTCTGTTGATAATGTTAATTTGTGTGCGGGTCTGTAAGCGTGGTAATAAATAGTTATTTGATAACGTAACTTTGGACTCGTACATGTATGTAATTGTATGTTTATTTATGTGTATCGATCGATATGTATCCAACTAATTACAAATGATTCTAGAAAGTTCTATAAACAATGTTTGTGTGCGTGGATCCGAAATAGATATTTGACTACATTACTTTGTATATGTAAGTTATTTTTTTGTTTATTCATAGGTATCGATCGATATGTGTATCTAAGTAATTACTAGAAAGTTCTAGAAAATTCAATCAACTAAGTAAAATTTAAAAATATATCACAGTAGGTCGATAGTAGTGTATTCTGATGTGTAATCTATTATCGATAAATGAAAAAAACTAGCTTTTGTACGCGGCTTAACTCGTAGTAAAGCAGAATTGACCTATGTCTCTGGAGCAGTACTTTTTTCTGGATGAGAGTACTTTGTACTTTTTTATACACCAGACACAATATATGAAACGTTCAATTATGATTGCATTGAGTAGTTGAGACGTGAATGCGCAACAAACAAACTCATATACATATTAGTAAGGATCTATGTCGAAATATGTGATATTTTTTTTTATAGTAGCACGGCAAAGTAGTAGTCCAGTCGGACTGTACCTGATTGTAAGCACAGTATAATCCACAAACAATGGCGACCACCGAGTAACACACTATCCATTGCACTCTATACTATCGGGCTATATTGATTGTCCCGATCTTTTGGGCTCTGTATCACTGCGAGTACCAACGTACCGTATACGCAAAGCACCGTTGTTTGCTGTCCCACATGCTAAATCTAACTATGCTCAAAATTCAATACTGTGTCGCATTGCCCGATCTTATAATGAAGTATACGATACGGTAGACATATTTCGATATTCACGTAATACATTTAAAAGTGAAATAAAGAAATTACAACGCTGAATTATACAATTATAATACAAAAAGGATAACGCAAGCACACAAGTCAGAAATACAGACACGCACACACACACACAGATTCCGACACGCGCGCACACAAACACACACACGTACACACACACTATACTAAACGCTAGTAAAGGATACATGTTTTTCTTTTGCCTACTTATATGTATATTACTATGTATCACTTTTTGTAATTGTGAAATCCTGTTTTGGCTTTAATTGTTACATACTGTAAGATATTATATAAAAATACTGTATGCTGTTGGATTTCCAAATAAATAAGTAAAATAAAATAAAAAAATAAAGCCACACACAGACTTTTTTATTTTTTATTTGCTAAGGGACAAAAGAAATGCATTGTAGACAATTTAAGAATGTGATTATGAGTCAATTGAAATAACAATGATTAATCACAGTTTGTTTATACTAATAATATTATAAAGAGGTAAAGTTTGTGACGTTGTGACGTTGTAGGGGTTAATCTCAGGAACTACTAAACCGATTTTAAAAATTCTTTTACCAATAGAAAGCTACGTTATTTGTGAGTGTCATAGGCTATATATGTCACATGAGCGGAGCAACAATAAAGAATGTTTTAAAATCGGGTTTTTATTCGGGGTTCGTATTAGCCCAAAATAACTATTCCACGCGTACGAAGTCGCGGGCAAAAGCTATTAACTATTTATATTATCTATACTAATATCATAAAGAGGTAAAGTTTGTGAGGTTGTAGGGGGTAATATCTGGGGAGTCGGAGAAAAAAATGTCGAACGAAAACGTTGCTTACGAACGCTGCCTTAACGATGAGAGATATATGATTGATTTCTAGAGAAAAGTTGTAGCTTGATAATACCTATTACCGCCCAACGAAGTGGACACGGGGTCAGCTAGTTATTTATAAAAGCAAGTTATAATTTATTTCTAGGTTAAACTTTATACTGACTAAATTTTCTTTTTCTCCAAGAGCTCGAAATTATATGTAATTTAAAGAGAATTAATGGTATTAAACTGAACCTTATAACTTTACAATGACGGTTCAAACTCGCCTAAATAACACGGAATTGTTTTTATCTTATTCTTATAACTTAACATATTAAAGAAACAAAGATGTGTGTATATCTGATAGTTTTAAAGCAAGACAATTATGTGTTCACTTATCTGTCGCCCATATTCGGGCAGTTGCAGTCTGTGGTTGCAGTTAATCTTCGGTCACATCGTCACTCACATCAGTTGAGATTTTTGTCAAGCGATGTAACGATAAGTATACAAAAAAGACACGATTAAAAATGAAAAACATTATTATTTGTTAATATTTTCATGTATTTATTTGAAAATAACACTCTAAAACACTTAGTTAAATAAACAGTTGAAAATTCAGAATAACACTGGTGCTAACAATATTCAGTAATAACGTTTACTTTACGTAATGCATGACCTTAATAACCTAAGGCTGATAAATGCCACGAAATGTAAATATTATTTTGAATAAACGTTTAATTAATTATATAAAGGCAATATGATATTCTTTGAAAATCTAAAAGCACAAATATATAAATTTAAAATACTTTATGCAACACAATATTAACAGAACGTATAATGATAACGAAATGTATAATTCTCAATAACAATAAAGTCAAATTAATAACAGTAAACTAATAACTAAAAATAGCTCTTAAGTATTTTAAAACAGCAACATTCTTGAATTCTTTATATACATGAACATTATAACAAAAAAATGACACAATAGCACAATTTGAAATTCATTAAACACATGTTTTATGATAGTAGAGCTACGCTGAAACCACTGGTTTCAGCATGAATGGGTCGGCTCGTCCGGGGTAGTACCACCCTCTCACAGAAAATCGACGTGAAGTAACAGTACTTGCATCGTTGCGTTTCGGTCGGTCAGTGTGAGCGCCGGAGACCCACCTCTCTTCCCTCCCCTTTCCCCTTTTCACACAGGCTGGCAACGCGCTTGCGACTCTCCTGGTATTATTAGTGTATATAGATGATGGTGATCACTTAACATCAGGTAATACAGTTGTTCGTTTGTCTCCTATGACATAAAGAAAAACAATTTGATATTCTATGTTAAACTATACCCTGTCTAACATGTAGTAAAATACTTCATTCTGTCTGGACAACATTGAATGTCAAATTGCGTAGTAGAATCGATTATGTTGTATTTACAACAGAACTTTTATAGTCAAAGCCAAAAATATTTTAAATACTGAAAATCAGTTAGTATGTTCTAATAACAATAAATTCGTGTAATCTATGATCGAATTAAAAGAGCAAATAGTTATAACATGATATACAAATTTAAAACTACTTCTTTATTAATTGAAATATAAAGTAACAATACTTTTAGTTTAGTTTCGATACTTTTAATTTACTAAGAACGAGTTGTCCATTTTGTGAGCTTAGTACAAACAATGGCGAATAACGGAAAGTGCAATTAACATTTTAAAATAATTAATTAATGCATTAATAATGAATATGTATCATAATAACAATCTCCTTTAGTTAAACAAATTCGAAATCCAGAAAACACATTAGCGAATAAATTGTGTGATAGCATTAGAGTAACGAACCTGCGAGTAGTGAGAAGTATAAGCGGTTTCATAATCATATGTGTGATAGCAATACTGAATACTATGATATGCAATTACAACTTTATAGCATTTAATTGTATAAGTACGATAACGTATGTAATACTAAAGCTGAGAATTCCAATAGGCAGGGAGGCGTTAAATGGAATAGCTCGACATATAGTATATCGGAAAGGTCGATACGTTACGTAATGTAGCATCGTTTGTAATTCAAACCGTAGTGATTCATCTGTAACAATGGATTATTGATAAATTAATTGTATACACACCAATGGTAACACTGTTCGTATCGCATCGCGATTTCTCATAATGAAACTTTGGTTACACTGTCGGCCGGAATCGTGGATTGTGACATGTTTTGTACTATTACTAGCGGGCCTGGCGAACGTTATCCCGCCCTGATAATAAAAAATCTTGAAAAATATACACACCTAAACCTTCCCCGTGAATCACTTTACTCACTGGTAAAAACCGAATGAAAACCTGTTCAGTAGTTTTTGAGTTTATCGCGAACAGACAGACGGACAGATGTGTCAAAGGACTATTTTATAACGTGTAGTAATATTCTCCGTGTCTCTTTCTATGCACGTTTTTTACACTGTAATCAATATTTTAGGCTACTAATTCTAGAATGAAATGTATCTGTAGCATTTTTTAAATAAAACTACCTACCTACCTAGGGTTTGCCCGCGGCTTCGTTTACTTTAATGTAGATTTGACCTTTCCCTAGGAACAGCACGTTTTCTGGTACTATGTTCTAGTTTGTACTCCTGACAGTGTGTGTGCACAATTTCATGATGATGGGTTAAGTAGTAAAGGCATGAAAGCGAAACAAACATGCATTCGCATTTAAGATATTAGTTAGTATTTAATATATTCATTACCTGAACACTGAAGCAAATTCTTGACAAGAATTTCTCTGATCCTGTTCACTTCTGTAGCCGCCATGTCGGCTAATATAGCCGGAGAACACACATAAAAGATATTTTGTATGAAATCTAAAATACTTCCTGATATATTACTGATATCGCCCTGTAAAAATATTCATTAATTGTAGCGTGAATTACCTGACATCTGTTACATTAATTACTAATTTTTATCTATCCTAAACTTTATACTACGACCTCTTTTTTTAACATGGGGAAATCCCTTATGGATACGCCACCCTCCCGGGGGAGAGGGTGAGTTATATCCGAGTCGTACGGACTAAAACCCCACGGTGTACCGACAGACCGTTTTGTGGCGGAGGCAAGGGATCGTTCAAGCTAATCAACCTTGTAGAGCCGCCGAGCTCCTACCTATAGAGGGACAGACCGGGTACACACCGGCTGCCCCCCCTCGTCCGCCGGACCTGTGCAATGAGGAGATGGGCCCCCCGGCCCATCCCCTCAGGTCCGTTATACTACGACCTAGCTTAGTATGCAATCTTGTTACATTATCTCATCAACTTGTATAATATAAAAATAAAATTAAAGTAGAATGAATAAACGTATAATAATGGACAAAATGTGTATTGTCTTTACTTAACCCTTAAATGCATATTGTTGCCAATTGCCTATATTTACCCTTAAATGCATATTGTTGCCAATTGCCTATATTTACCCTTAAATGCATATTGTTGCCAATTGTCTATATTGACCCTTAATTGCATATTGTTGCCAATTGTCTATATTCCATTTGTGTATACCTTTCCAAAGGCATACTTTAAAATCTTAGAAAATACCTTACAAACTAACTTTCAACGGGTAGGGTTATATTGTATTGTTGTTGTTTTAAAATTACTTTCAAAATTCAAAACAAAAATGATGCATTAAAGGGTTAAGTGAAAGAGGAATGATTTATTTTCATAAAAAGAAACACCAATATTATTACGGACAGATGAGCTAGCATATTTCTTTGTATGTAAATGTGTCTCTATGTATTACGAACGAATGAGCTGTCAAATTTATGTATTTATTTTTCTCTATTTAATATTCTTTATGTGTAATGTGATGTTTTATAAGTAACGATCAATATATATGTAGGCTTAATGTATATAGGATATCTGTATATAGCCGCCATTATTTTTGCCAAAATAAATAATATTGTACTGAACCCTCGTTTGGAATATGAAGTAAAATATATCACGTAAAAAGTAAATGTATGGATGAACGTGCCGTAAGTATGGTATACGAAGTGTAAGGAAATAATCGTAAACATATACCCGGGCAAAATGCGTTTTGTCACACCACAACTCCTATGCCCGCTCTATATAGAGGCGCTGGTATGCCTCCCGCGTTAGATAGCTTAGATAAGGCGGAGTCTCTTGCCGCGAGTCTAGAGAAACAGTGTTCACCGAACACAGTCAATACTGACGCCACACATATTGGATCGATCGAGTCATCGGTAGAACACGCGCTCGCGTCTCGAACGGCGGATACCCTAATCCCCATCACATTTGATGAAGTTTCGGATGCCATCAAGCGTTTAAAGCTTAGGAAGTCCCCAGTTCCAGATGGTATCAGGAACGAGGTACTCAAGCTCCTTCCTGATCGTATCATAGCTTTGTTGGTCTGCATGGCACGGCCATGTCCCAGGGTCATTTTCCAGCCGTCTGGAAGAAGGCCGTAGAGATAGGAATTCACAAGTCTGGCAAAAAAGCTAAGTTTCCCGATAGCTATCGCCCTATTAGCTTATTAGATACGTTAGGAAAACTGTACGAGCGGCTCTTTCTGAACCGTCTCCAGGCTTCTATATCAGAGTTAGATCTGTTGCCATCTGAGCAGTTCGGATTTCGTGCTGCACATACCAAGTACACCGCCTCACGGAGTACGTCTTTTAGAAATTTAATGAGGATCCAGATCCCAATCTGTACCCGGTTAAACCTAAACCGAAATGCTCAATGTCTTTTTCGATGTCGCGAAGGCCTTCGATAAGGTCTGACACTCGGGGCGCATTCATAAGTTAATTCTTTTCCGTATTTCCGATAGGCTAGTTCGTATAATACGCGACTTTCTTACCGATAGGTCCTTCCGCTACAGAGCGGAAGGAGAACTGTCCTCGCCCCACCCGATACGCTCATATGTGCCCCAAGGGTCCATTCTGGCACCCACACTCTTTAATCTGTTCGTCAGTGACCTACCTCAACTCCCGGGAGTGGAGGTAGGTTGTTATGCTGACGACACAGTTCTCTACGCTTCCGGATGGTTTCCGAAACGACTTACGACACGCATCGAAGAAGCCGTTAGCACACTCGGTGACTGGTTTCTTCGATGGCGTATAGAAGTAAATCCGGACAAAAGCGCCGCGATATTTTTCGACCCGAAGTCAGATAAACACGTGCGCAAACTCTCGCCTATCAAATTATATGGGTCAGTGATTCCTTGGGCCGATCAGGTTAAATACCTAGGAGTCACGTTGGATAAACGCCTCACGTTTAATCAACACACTAAAAGAGTCAGGAATAGGGCCGCTATGGTCTTGGGTCAGTTACACCCGTTAATTTGTCACAAGAACAAAATGTCCTTAAGACACAAGCTCACATTACTTGGGACCTTACAGGGACCTGGAGATGCCTTATATCTTTTTTTTTTTTTTATCAGTGATAATTTGAATTAATTTTTATCATGAGTGATAAAAATGTTGGTCGTTACAAGAAAGGATCAAAATCTGATACTGCCTACGATAATATTAATTAAGCCGAAGAGATTGTATATTTGACTGAAATAATAAAAATTACCGTGTATGAAGCATCCTTTCTTTCCAATATTGGGTTGGATGATCCAGGGTTTGTCTTCGAAGTTAATCGTGTTCATTATACTGGTAAAAATTGTCATTCCAAACGGCAGACCCCATGCGTACAAGCAATACATTGCTAATTTCAATTTTTTTCCGCGATGATGATTCGGCCGAGCTTTGGCGTGGCCCCTGACGACAATATATCAATTAAAAAAACTATTCATGTTTAGTAATATAAAACTAGGACTGAAATTAAAAGATCATAATAAATGTAAGTGGATGTATTAAATTATATTTGCAATCCACTGCTGCATTTTTAAAATATGTATTCAGGATCGATTTTAATGTTCACCTTTATTGATATAATAATATCTAATATATAAAAATCTCGGGTCACGGTATTAGTGTTTGAATTCGTCCGAAACGTCTGGACAGATTTTTATGAAATTTTAAATATATATTTGGCAAGTATGAGCATAGGTCGTAAAGTATATTTTATACCTATAGATGATTAGGGTGTCCGTAACCAGATATTTTTTTCAATTTTTTTGACATTTTGTTTTATTTCTCATCAAAAAATACCTACGACCTTAATTTTTCACCATCCTAATTCCCATTTTATATTAGCGATTTTAAAATTTTTGGATATACAATATCCAAATAATTCAACGGCCGGATGCTGCTGTATATCAAATCATTTCACTAAACCAACGAGGTATGTGTTTGAGTTCCTGAATTGTTTGGTTTAAAATTGGGAACTGTGAGAGTCACTGTAATTGGATTCTAGGTTTTTTTTAATTTTTCCAGTTTGCAAATACAATTAGAACCGATTTCACGCAGACAAAGTTGCACGGGTCAGCTAGTTTTACTATAATTATTTGTTATGAAACTGTAAGTCACAGGAAAGAAGTTCATAACTGCACACCTGAATGTCCACCAAATGTCATAAGACATGACGTTCAACCAACAGAAGCTTGACATGAAGAAGAAGTAGATCGACAAATTACTTTCAAAATTCAAAACAAAAATGATGCATTAAAGGGTTAAGTGAAAGAGGAATGATTTATTTTCATAAAAAGAAACACCAATATTATTACGGACAGATGAGCTAGCATATTTCTTTGTATATAAATGTTTCTCTATGTATTACGAACGAATGAGCTGTCATGTTTATGTATTTATTTTTCTCTATTTAATATTCTTTATGTGTAATGTGATGTTTTATAAGTAACGATCAATATATATGTAGGTTTAATGTATATAAGATAATCTGTATAGCCGCCATTATTATTGTTATTACCAAAATAAATAATATTGTACTGAACCCTCGCTTGGATTATGAAGTAAAATGCATCACATAAAAAGTAAATGTATGGATGAACGTGCCGTAAGTAAGGCACGCATGGTATACGAACTATAAGGAAATAATCGTAAACATATACCCGGGCAAAATGCGTTTTGTCACCGGCTCGTCAAATGCGATTAAGTTATTTGTGAATAGTTTGAAATACAGTCCATTGAACCTCTTGCTGTGTTTTATTGAAGAAACCGGAAGTTGACTAACTAACACTAAGAAATATAATAAAATCATATAGATCTGGTGTTAACGTATTAGCAAAAGAACGTCACAGAAAAGCATTGTTATTCAGCTAGGCTTTAAACTTTGCCGGCAATATCAAAATATTAAGTAAATTACCTTCATGATCAAAATTACATTTACGATTTTTCATATAAAGCTAAAGAAGTTAACTTGTTTTAAAAAGGTTTTAAATGAGCTGGAAGTCACATTTATGAAATATTCAGTAATATAATTTATATAGACATGAATAAAATTGAATAATCTATTGTGTGTTCGGGTTAATACCTAGGTATTAGTAGTATAAAGTAACGACTGAAGTGATTTCGGCAAGAATTTTACTATTAAATTAATATTTTTTACGTAAAAGAGCTGTTATGGATAAGCAGTTATATTGTAATTAACCCTTTGACTAGAATTTATTTTTCATTCGTATTACTAACAACTCGAAACCGCGATTGTCTGCTGTTATTGAGAGCATAAGAATCCACGATCCTTCATTTGTCACCAACATTTTAAATGGCTCCGCTCCAGAGCCTTTAAGTATTAAAAATATATCACAGTGAAATCATATAAGAGACATGACCACCAGATAGTGAGTTATAAAATTTAAATACCATTTTTAAATACTTACTAAAAAAAAACTTATTAAAATCCCGTGTGTCTGTCGAACACTTTTTGCTAGAGTTCCAATCAGAGCTACAATCTCCTGAAATATATAAAGTAATAAATTCACATAAATAACATTTTTAATTACACATAATTATTAATAGAATATTTTTTGATAAAGATATCATAGACATAGAGCATATACATTTGAAAATAAAAGGCAATGTTTGTATTGAAGAGTTTTGAGAGACAATTTTGAAGAGATGTAAATGTTACCCAAAAGAAAAGAGGTTTCTAATAATAAAGCCCTTCTGTTCCAAAGTTAATACTACAACGTTACATAACATATACGTTACAGCAATAATTAATCATATAAATATAGAGGTATAAATAATATATAAGTTGAGAAAAAATATAACAAATTTAAAGTGATTCCAAATTACCAAATATTGCACGTAACTTTCAACACTGAGCAGGTTGCCCAGCAAGTGTTTATACATTAACAATGATTTCCTAGTTAACTTCGTTTTAATCCTAATGTCGTTATGACCAATAATGTTGACGGGAATCGTGTTATTCTCCACTGATTTCCTAATGGTCTTCATACGACTATGCAATACACCGAAAACCGCAATCATCGACGAATAGTGAATGTTTTTGGTCAAAAACATAAATGAGAAAAGAAAATAATTCCCACCGTGTATTGAAGATATATGGAAAGCTTTCAATATAATCGTTAGCACTTTCAATAATAAACAAAGCAGCACAATTATAAAAACATTGCGAGGAACTACTGAGGCACCTCTAACACCCATTACAGCGTCAAATATTTTAATATTGCTGTAATATTTTAAAAGCAGATCCTCAGCTGTAAGCAAACTGAATGACATTATAAGAACATACTCAATCACAAATAATAAGTGAAGATTGATATTATTCATAGTTTTGAAATAAATGAACACGGGAACAATAGTCACGGACGCGCAGTACATTTTCAAAATTATACACTTTGTTTTAGACCTACTGATATCACAGTAACAACCGAAAATAAGACGAAAACAAATAAAAATATACACAGATGAAGATTTCAAACGTTCTTTTAGAGTTGAATTGATTAAAGGCATTTTTATGGTTAGCGAGTTCACTGAAGCGGCCGCCGAGAACAACTGGCTTTACAAACTTTCCACGTCACTACAATACAGGAATAGAACAAGGCTTTTAGGTGAAAATGTGTATCGTGCGACTCTGTAATTTTATATAGAGTTCACTCCGGTTATAATATACATTACCCTCCTCAAACATAAAGTAAATTAACAAAAAATAATTTGCTACAAAATTAAATATAATTGCCATAAGACAAGATATACCAAACATATATTTTAATAAATTAGTAACGAATTTAACTTTTCCTAGCGCTTACATGGATTACATCTAAACGGTTTACGTTTTTATCACATACTTGCTGACCCGTGCAACTTTGTCTGCATCAAATCGGTTATCACCGGTTTCGATTGTAGTTTTAAATGCGAAAACCTAAAACCTAATACGCGATTGCAGCCACACCTAAACGGTAGGTAGGTAAATTGTAAATTTAAAAATCAAGGGTCTCACTCAAACGTATACCCAGATGGTATATGAGAAATCTAAAATAAGCCTACAACCCGTTTGTAGCATCGTCTACCGGGTTCAATAATAATAAAAACGAACCCACATATATTGGCGGTAATGTAAAAAAAGCTTGAGCAGTCTATGGATCACCAGTTGGAACGAAGTTCCTTTACCTTTTTTGTAGACATTTACAGTCAGTATAGTTTACATTATAAAATATCAAGTTGATAGAGTTCAATTGTAAATTAAACGATAAAATATATTCATAAAATAAATAATGATAAATTAAGGGGGGAGCCTGCTTTAGAGGCTTCAAAAAATCGTTTTTTTTTCGAGGATTTTTTTGGGAAGGAAATAAATATTTGATTGAAACGAAACTTTTAGGTTTTATTGTTATATATTGCTACAGTCTTCCCAAATTTTTTACAATAAAATACATGTCATATTATGCCTGGTACAAGGATTTCGCCAAGGCGCCTCGAGCGTGCATGTGTCATGGGGCGGGAAAGATGCAGGTCGCAATTTCCATCTGAAACAAAAAAAAATGTTATTTTCAATAGTACAGCTTCTAGTTAAACCAAGAAAATTCAAAGAAAAGTGAGAAATTCAACAATTTTTTACATTTAACTAAGGCATAAACGGTTAAACCGATTTCCACGAGACTTTCACTGGCAGATAGCTGATCTTATAAAAAGTAATTTGTCAATTTTAATTTATACTAGCTGTTAACCGTGGCTTCGCCCGCAGTGCTACCTCCAAAACGGTTAAACTGATCTTCACGAAACTTTTACTGGCAGATGGCTGATCTTATAAAAAGTAATTCAAGCAATTTTAGTTTATACTAGCTGCTACCAATGACTTTGCCCGCAGTGCTATCTCCAATACGGTTTGACCGATCTTCACGAAATTTTTACTGGTATATAACTGACCTTATAAAAAGCAACTTATGTAATTTAAATTTATACTAGCTGTTAACTATGGCTTCGTCCGCAATGATATCTTCAAAACGGTTGGGTTGATCTTCACAAAACTTTCACTGGCAAATAGCTGACCTTATAAAAAGTAACACAATCAACTTTAGTTTATACTAGCTGTTAACCGTGGCCTGGCCTGCAGTGCTATCTCCAATACGGTTTGACTGATCTTCACGAGACTTTCACTGGCAGATAGCTGACCTTATGAAAAGTAATTCAATAAATTTTAGTTTATAATAGCTATTATCCGTGGCTTCGCCGGCAGTGCTATTTTCAAAACGGTTCGACCGATTTTCAGGAGACTTTCACTGGCAGATAGCTGACCTTATAAGAACTAATTTAGGTTATTCTATTTTAGATTAGCTGTTAACCCGCGACTTCGTTCACATGAAATTTAGCAAAAATATGTTGTTCGCTGTAAATATGTGCGTAAGGCGTGCGTTGTACTGGACTCCAAGAATAAATATAATATAAATAAATATATATGTATCTATGTATTCTGAATTATACTGTCTTTTTGGTGGCCATTTTGTTTTATGTATCGCGCTTTCTTTTACATAACTCAGTAACCATAGTAACGTATAAGAATATTGTATGGAGTTCAATAAACACTATATATTTTCAAATATTAAAAACTGCTTAGACAGATATAAAGTTTTATCTCTTGATTTATATTTATGCAAGATTTCAAGACGTCAATTTCTTTATTGTTTACAATTCAACATTATAATTACTAATAGCAAGTTTGAAGATAGAAGGGGCTTTTCTAATAAGATATTAGGCCATAAACGTATTACTTATTGAGTATATGGGCATATTATATCATTATCTATCTCTAAGTCATTGTTCCATTAGTTCCTTATACAGTGTAAGTGAGCACTGAGATAGTTATATGGTGGGTTAAGATTCCAAATATGTTGCTTATGATAAACCTCATTTGACACACTATTAGTACTCAAAGGTATATAGAGTCTGACAAATTCGGCTAAGACTAGCTAACCAAAAAGGAAAAGAGTTCCTTACAGAACCAATGTATCTACCGTGTGAGTGTGCACGTGTGTGGAGTACAGTGTGATGTGTGTAGGAGACTAGTGAATACATTGTCACTGTATCGCCTTAGCAGCATGCTCAAGGACTCCTGTCCGGAGGGTCGAACCTAGGCTTGAGATGCTGCTGAGTTAACCGCCCGATCACGGTGGTTTGGTCGGTGGTTTTGCGGGCCTGGGTGTAAGCACGCTCTATTTAAATAATCGTCGTTATAGAAATCATTCGAAGCCGTTATATCGTCCGGGGGATCGGTGAGAATGTTTCGCAGTCTTTTGGGATATTTCGCAACGTGTTTGAAAGTGTAGTTCGCGGCAGATACCACTACCGGTTGGAATGGTTTGTGGCCCTGTCGTGCTGGTCTGTAAGTACAGATATTTGACGATACAACTTTGTACATGTAAGTAGTGTTCTGTTTATTTATAAATATCAATCGATAGGTGTACCTATGGAAATGCGAACGCTACTAGAAACTCCTGTGTTCAATTTTTGTGCACGTGGGTCTGTCAGTGTGCTTGTAAATAGATATCTGAATTCATGACTCTCTAACTTTCTCTTTATTTGTAAATATAAATGAATAGGTAAGTCTATAAAAATGTAAATGCTTTTGGAAAATTCCGGAAACAATTTTTGTGTGTGTTACAGATCTGTAAACATGCTTATGAATAGATATTTGACGCCATAACTACAGAGTTATACAGACATGCAAGTAATTTTCAGTTTATTTATAGGTATCAATCAATATGTGTTAACTAATTACAATTGGCTCTAGAAAGTTCTGTCAATGATGTAAAAGTTAAAAAAAAAAATCGAATGAGTCAGGGCCGTACATAACCATGTTGTGATTCAATATATGATGTGTAATCAATAGATTAGCGAATATTAGTTCATTCGTTACGCTTTCACTCCTTAACTACTGGATCGATCATCATTACATTTTCTAGAGATTATGTTAGGGGTACAGAAAAAGACATATGGTGCCTTTCATCTAGAAAAAAGCTATTTCCGAGAGTAAGGTTCAAATCTATATTACAACGAGCGAAGCCTCAGGCTTAAGCAGATACGATTGTATGAATAGTTGTCCATAAATCATACTCAAACGGCAGATTTTAATATAATTTTGTGTACAATTCGATTATCTCGTCCAACACAAATATATACACATATATACATAATACACAGAAAACCGACGTGAAGTAGTAGCAGTGCTTGCACTATTGCGTTTCGTTCGGTTAGTGAGAGCGTCGGATACCCAAATCCCTTTCCACTCCTCACTTCCTCACTCCTCCTTCTTCAAAAAAAGTCCGTTATTTCACTCGCTAGAGAGTATTAAACTTATTCCGTTTTATTACAAAAAAGGTAAATACGTATTGAACCATGGTTTTAAAAAGGTCTCATATTAGATGCACCGTGGTCGCTGAATGTTCGCCATCTAGCTCTTTTGTCTCGCTTTGGTTACGTTAGGTTAGACTTGTGAATTTGTGTCTTTTTTCTCTCTTTGTGTCTGTTTCTTTCTTACTTGTCTTTGTCTCTGTCAGGTACCGCTAAGTTGTACCTTCCCTCCCTAGGTACCGCTTAAGTTGTACCTTCCCGTTGTCGATGTGTGATTTTTTCCGTGTCACACCTGTGGAGCAATTTCCCGACAGTGGGTGGGGGCGCCCGCTGTCATTGATGGGAACCCGTGGAGCGAAGCACGGGCCACGGCCGCTGCTTCAGGAGGAAGCACGAGGGTGCTTGACACCCTCGAGACATAGGTCGACCCGTTGACCATCTGCGGGCGACTGGAGCGCGTGACCAGGGCGCGGAGAATGCTCGCGCAATCCAAACCCTGGCCACGTTTCGCGCCGTGCGGCCGGTGGGGTTTTTAGCCGGTACGAGTCGCGGATTTATTAGAAAACTTTTTAAAACCAAGTATTTAATACGTATTTAACTTTTTTGTAATAACACGGATTTTGTATATTTTAAACTAGCTTATCCTTTGTGACTTCGTCCGTGTGGAATAAATAGTAACTTTGGGCTAATGCTAACACGCAGCGGAAACTCTCAAAAGGAAAAAAGCGCGATTTAGAAACATTCTTAGCTGGTGCTCCGCTCCTATTGGTTTTAGTGTGATGATATGTAGCCTATAATCTTCCTCGATAAACGAACTATATAACAATGAAATAATGTTTTAAATTGGACAAGTAGTTCCTGAGATTACCCCCTAAAACGTCACAAACTCACTAATTAACAAACTTTACCACTTTATAATGTTATTATTATTATATCATTACATAGTATAAAACAAAGTTCCCTACCGCGTCTGTCTGTCTGTTCGCGATAATCTCAAAAACGACTGAACGGATTTTCAAGCAGTTATCACTAGTGGATAAAGTGATTCATGAGGAACGCTTTGGTATATTGTTTAATTTGTCAAGGATTTTTTTATAATCAGGGCGGGACAACGTCTGCCGGGCCAGCTAGTTAAATATAAGTATTAAGTATAGATTTTGCATTGCTTTTGTACTGACTTGGGACGGATCGCTAGTATTAATAAAATGATATCTCCCTCAATTCAATGTATACAAGATGTAACTCAAAGCAGTGTTAATAAATATAGTTATTGTATACCAAATATCAAAAGCAAAACAACAATGTTACTACAAAATTACATAGCTATTTTATTATAAAAAGGTAATCGATTCAAAAGAATTTCTAGAAACATCCATTGGCTGCCTTCACCCCCAGTTTGCTTAGATTTCTCACTTTGTTTAGTTCTCTATTTACTAGCTTTACGAACGTTCGTATAGTGTTATCAGTGACCAAGTCAACACCTTTATTAATATACTAGCTGATCCGTGCAACTTCGTCTGCATCAAGTCGATTGTCGCCGGTTTCAATAGTATTTTTAAACGCGAAAAATTTTAATAAACCTAAAACCCGATTGCAGCCACACCTACCGTTTCACATTGTAAATCAAAACTATCAAGGGACACTCTCAAACATATACCCAGATGGTATGTAATTTTTTTTTAAATAAGCCTACAACCCGTTCGTAACATCATCTACCGGGTTCAATTAAAATAAAAACTAACCTACGTATATTGGCGGTAATGTAAAAAAAGCTTGAGAGGTCTATGGACCTCCAATTGCAACGAAGTTCCTTTTCCTTTTTTGTAGGCGTCAGTCAGTATAGTTTACATTATAAAATATCAAGTTGATATCAACTTACATTGTAATTTAAATGATAAAATGTATTCATAAAATAAATAATGATAAATTAAACACTGAATGACATCATAACTATTTTCAACTTATATTAAAACTTTTTCACACTCCATTGTATTAAAGAAAAATATAAATATTAAAAAGATATGACCAAGATGCGTCAACTGTCACTTGCCTGTGACTATTTGTCTAAGAGCTAGGCAACGGTTTCGATTGCGAATTTCAATAAGCCATTTTTTTATATATCTTTATGTTCTTCCACATATAATTTTAGAATGTTTTGTTTTTCACTAACTTTTAAACGCTACTAAAACGTGAATTTATTATTGCCAGACATTTTTG
>MU159857.1:73019-91879 GCA_015888305.1 Antheraea pernyi | reverse complement strand
TACGTTTGTTAGTTACGCTTATACGCCCTGACTACTCAATCGATCATTATAATATTTTACACACACATTATCAAAGAATCTTTCATATAAATAACTAACAAAACAAAAAACAAAAATAATTGTCCTTGAATGATAAAATAATAAATTTAAAACTAATCGAAGGATTATAACTTTAAACAAAATATGTTTATTTTTTAATATATATTTTGTCGCGTGTCTACTTTCAAACCCGAAACTATTATCCAAAATACCGTCGAGACTATTAATCATTTGTAAGAAATTCCGTGGAATGGTATATTTAAGTTTTCAGTATTTTTTTAACCACATAAGGCACAATTATATAAACACTAATTCGTCATAACTCATTCCACAAGTAGATTAGATAGTAATATACAACAAATGTACCTGAACACTGAAGCAATTGTTTAATAATAACGCCTTTAATCCTGTTTACTTCAGAAGTTGACATTGCTGCTACAATAGCTGGACAACACACAGACGTAATGCTTATGATAAGATCTAATGCACAATTTATTGCACCAATTACATCACCCTGTAACATTTATATTAAATGAAATACAAATAAAGTAATATACGAATATGTAACATTATCTTTGAACTTAACAAATTACGAAATTCGTCTATTCAGTCACAACTGATCAGTGCGCCTAATTAGAGTTACGTTGGATTAGAGTTCAAGTTATTTTTTTTATATAACGGTTCTTTGCGAAGCACATCGAACCAAAAGAGAGTCACTGTGTCGTATTTATCGGCTTGTACATGATAGAAACGATCTATTGTATTGTAAACACTCTACCACACTGTACGGGTTCTGTTAATTCTAGTATTTAGATTACGGTTTGGTAAAACGTACTTTTGTCTCGAAGTGTCTTTAAGTATATAATATATTTTGTGACGACAATCACTAACTCAGTCGACAGCGTATTCAGACAACGCGTCCATCGACCTAGATTTGAATCTGTGTGACTGAGTCCGAGCATTTCGTGAAAGAAAACATGTGAAACAATAACGTAAGGTAAGGCTTTTTCTAATTCCGCCTGATTAACTTCTCATCGTCAAGTTGTAAATCTTTCACGAGGAACCTATTAGTATGATCCGGCAGCTGCACTTGAAAGTGATGCCATTCTAGGCTTAACGTATTTATTATCTTAGACAATATCGTCATTTAATATCAGATGAAATTGTGGACACATACTAAAGATATAAATGAAGCCACGTTTGAGGTCCTAGTCTTTAGTGCTTAGATTACCAGACGATAGATACAAAAAGGATTTAAAATGTATGCCAGTTATTAGAATTAAAAACCAATGGATAATTCATGTTTATAGTTAGCAGCATGATTTAATATATTATCATTGATTTTTTTACATGTGTTATTGTTCTTGTACTGAGTTATACAGAATCAGTTCTATGGATTGAAAGAGATGTGTTTAAGATTCTTTGAGCGTAGTACAATTGTATTTGGGCATAGAAAGTTTATATATTTTAATATAATTTTGTAGCCGTGAAATCAAATTTTTAACACGCTACATCACTGGTGATGAATTAAAAGGTATGTTATTTAAAGAAATGAAACTGTTTAAAGTATAACCTCAATGACATACTTTTTAATACTCTGGACATACATAGTATAAAAAAGTCCCCTACCGCGTCTGTCTGTTTGTTTGCGATAAACTCAAAAACTACTGAAGGGATTTTCATGCAGTTTCCACTAGTGGATAAAATGATTCATGAAGAAGGTATACAATTTGTCAAGGATTTTTTTATAATCAGGGCGAGACAACGTCTACCGTGCACGTTATAATATAAAAAAGGAATTTCGTAAGAAACTTCCGGCCGACTTAAACTCATTAATTTTTTATTAATATATTATTTTTTTATTAATATCACATGGAATATAGCAGTAATACAAACTCATTCATACCAAAAGAAATACAACAGTGAAGGATACTTATAACTGTATTATTATCTCTTAGAGATTCTTTAATTTCTATACCTCTTTCTATATCTTAGAGTAAGAACAGTATAATAATAGCGACTGTACTTATTTTACTCACCAAAACAAAACTTTTTATGACTTTGTGCATTAGTACAATGGATTTTGGTAGACTGAGACTCAATGCTATGATCTCCTGAAATGTTAATATTTATTATTTTCTTTTTCGTAAGCAACTAAATTACATAGGGCTTATTATTATCAATGCTGTTATAAGCAATACCCATCGTATGATAGTGTACGTAGGTACAGATAGTAGCAATATTAACTAAGAAAGTCAAATATGCCGCGGTAACACATCGGAACATTGTGTTGGGTACTTTCCTAGATAAATCATTATATATAAATATAAACCTGATTGTACCTGATTAAGTATGTAATTAATAAAACAATGCTAGATAAAATTTAAAGACATAAATACATTGACACACCAAAACGTTCCTTATGAATTACTTTATCCACTGGTGGAAACCGCATTAAAATCCGTTCAGTAGTTTTTGAGTTTCCCGAACAGACAGACAGACAGACGCGGTAGAGGACTTTATTTTATACTATGTAATGATGATAAACCTGATTATGGATGTAATTAATAAAATAATACTAGATAAAATTTAAAGTCACAAACACATCGACACTATTTTTAACCAAACAGGATCTAAATATATGACACAGGACTAATCGGAAAATAAAAACAAAAAAAAGTTTTTTATTGTAATTTGATTGGAGTTGTTGATACTTTTATAAATTAGCAGTTATTATTACTATACACTTCACCGTATGTATGTGTTTAACAATAAAAAAATACACATGAACCCAATATAATATCTAACTTTTTGATAATAGAACATTTACAAAACTTTATTAAATGAATAATTACCCAGCACTGAATCGGAAGATCAACAGTAAGCAGGTTATCCAGTAAATGTTTGTACGTGAATAATAATTTTCTGATTATATTTTTTTATCCGTTAATCTCATTCCGACCAATAATGTTCACAGGAATCGTATTCGTCTCCATTGATTTCCTAATGTTCTTTATTCGGCTATGAAACGTTGCAAAAACCACAACAATCCAAAAATAATTAATGTCTTTAGCTATTAACATAAAATGAAATATTAAAAAGATATCGATATTTGTGATTAAGCCCTGGAAAAATTTCAAAATAAACATAATTTGTCTAGATACGACAATAAATAACAAAATTATTACGACATTAAAAGGTATTATTGAAACGCCTTTTACACCCATTAAAGTGTCAAATGTTTTAATATTGTTAAAATATTTAAGTAAGAATTTTTCTGCTGTAAGTAAACTCGCAAATATGACAAAAGCAACTTCGATGGGAATCAACGTGTGAGCTCCGAAACTAGGTGTACATTTTAAATGAAGTAATACAAAAATAATAATAACTGATGTACAATACACTTTCAACAACAAACACTTCATTTTAGACTTGCTGACTTGAGAATAACAACCGAAAATAAGACGAAAGTAAAGAAAAAGATACACGGATGAAGACTTTATACGTTGCATTAATATTGAATTATTTAACGGCATCTTTACAGCAAGAGACTTCACTCGAGGAGTAGCAGGAGACAACTGAATGTAGGATACTACGCTTGCGGACAGAAATGGAATAAGTCCTTGGTATCCAAATTTGGACTGACCTATACAGACAATGTAGTTACAATTTGTGTACAAATCATTTCTTATGTCCCACATTATTAGACTTGACATTACAAAGGTAAGAATAAATTATGATTAATCGTTGTTATTTTAAATAATTAACAAAGGAGCATCTTATCATTTGGTATTAAGTAATTTCTGTTACAAGAAATAGTTAGTTAATCGAATCATTAGCAACGTATACTAATATTCCGACACCTGTAAGAACTGAATATAAGTTTGTTTCTAATATAAAAATATTATGCTATGTCTATTTAGCACCGGACTTAACGGTAAAAAAGATTTTCAGAATCAGATGTCAAGAATGGATCAAGTACTGCCAGCCTATTCTGCCAACATGTTGTATTCTGAGAAGACGAAAACATCTGCGAAATTTAGTTCCGGAAGAATTGTCTCATGGTGTTCCAGTTTCTCTGCTGAAGTTAATCGACGTAAAGAAACTGTTTCAAGAACATTATGGAGACAATATTTTGACTTTTAATAATAAAGACTGCGATAATTGCGATTATGAACTAGGTGCAATAGAAGAAATATTAGTTTTAGTATAATTAGAGATTACATATCTCGTTAAATTATATTCCTCACAGTATTTTTTTTTACTTAATGCTGGTAGTACCCCAAACCCGTATATTCAGTAAAAAGAAGAATCGAAGTTAGATAAATCCAGAATTATTGTTTCCAAAACCTAGTTATATCCAAATATAAATTACATTTTTCACTAAATATATGTATGCTTGATTTTGTTTCATTAATATATTGTTCAAGTATAACAAGAACAAACTCATCTCATTAGTAAAACTACTTACAATCATATGCGTTCGAAAAGATAATATCCACGAAAAAAAACGTTAGTGAGGACATAACTATATTTTATACCAGCTGACCCGTGCAACTTCATCTGCATCAAATCGGTTATCACCGGTTTCAATTGTATTTTGAATGCGAAAAATTTTAATAAACCTAAAACCCGTTTGCTGCCACACCTACCGTTTCCAATTGTAAATCCAAACTATCAAGGGACTCACTCAAACATATACTCAGATAGTATGTGAGAAATCCTTTAAAATAAGCCGACTACCCATTCGTAACCTCATCTACCGGGTTCAATTAAAATAAAAACTAACCTACATATATTGGCGGTAATGTAAAAAAAGCTTGAGAGATCTATGGAACCCCAGTTGGAACAAAATTCCTTTCCCTTTTTTGTAGACGTTTACTATACAGTTAGTATAGTTTAGATTATAAAATATCAAGTTGATAGAGTTAAATTGTAAATTAAACGATAAAATATATTCATAAAATAAATAATAAAAAATTAAACACTGACTGATATCATAACTATTTTCAACTTGTATTAAAACTTTTTCACACTCCATTGTATTGAATACCCAAATTAATAACCAAATTGAATATTCAGCAAAAGCATGTATATGACACAATACATATCATGGCTACCCAGTTATTTGCCACTTTTTTTAAAAATTATAAATACAAAGAAAATCTATGTCTAAATGAAAATTGAAATTAATTATAAATTTGAAACAAAAATAGGCGGTTACATAAGGTGGTAAGACTCTCAAATTCTAAGTAAACATAACTTTACGAAAATAAAGAAATTTATAGCAACTCATGACCCAATTTTCAACTAATTTTACACGACACCATGAGTGGGTGGTATTTCTGGGTGATATTGAATTAAATGTAGTCTGTTCATTATGAGAAATAGTGATATGCCCAGTATCATCTTTTGGATAAGTAATGGATACACAGTAGAATCAAATGATGAATCCAAAACAAAGATGTTTTTAATAGTACTGTTAGCACACTGTGTACTACTATTGACTTACTATTGACTACAGTGGGGGTGTTACTAATGACCGGACACGCCGTTGGTCGAAAGTTATCGGCCGGTCGTAACTTGACTGAATGCTATAAAAGGCGAGTCTGTCGATTCATTAAGAACATTCTTGCTCGGTCGTCTCTCTGGATTGGTTGTATCGCGTGATTGTTGTTGTATTGCGTGATTTCTTTCCAATTTACATTGTTATTTGTATTTCTCTGGGTTTTTATGAATTATTGAGTTACTTGAGATTTAATTGTTGATTTGAATTTTCGTGTTGAGATATGTAATTGTGTAATTTTTTTATATAAATCCATTTCTGCTATTCTAATATCGGAAGTGGGATTTATTTTTTAATTCGATTTACTTCTGGTATTTCTAATACTACTATTAGCTTTTGAAAATAAATTTATTTTTATTCAAAATTCATCATCAATTGTACTAAATATAATTGCTACATCAGGTTGAACTGCATCAGTCGAATAATGCATAAGTCATGGATTACTTTTGTGAACAAAAAAAAAATCTAAGTTTGATTTTACAAAGTATTTTTGTATGCTTGGTACACATATATGTTTCAGCAACTCTTATTGGTATGAATAGTTTAGCTTTAACTTAGGTTAGCTTTGATAGGTCGCGAATTGCATGAACAGGCAACAGCCAAGCCGAGGTGTGCCGTGCACCCTTGAGCTGGTTGCCAAAACAAAAATCGGCTGAGTGCCTTAAGCGCTCGCCTTAGTAGTCCGGTGAAGCTGTTAAGACCTTGCCAGGTCAATAGCATAGACAGTTCGGAAAAAAAAAAAATTCATTAAGAACATTCTTGCTCGGTCGTCTCTCTGGATTGGTTGTATCGCGTGATTGTTGTTGTATTGCGTGATTTCTTTCCAATTTACATTGTTATTTGTATTTCTATGGGTTTTTATGAATTATTGAGTTACTTGAGATTAAATTGTTGATTTGAATTTTCGTATTGAGATATGTAATTGTGTAATTTTTTTATATAAATCCATTTCTGGTATTCTAATATCGGAAGTGGGATTTATTTTATAATTCGATTTACTTCTGGTATTTCTAATACTACTATTAACTTTAAAAAATAAATTTATTTTTATTCAAAATTCATCATCAATTGTACTAAATATAATTGATACATCAGGTTGAACTGCATCGGCCGGGCCCCGTCTTGTTAGGAGACAGCCGGGTACACACCGGCCGTCTCCTCTTTCCGCCGGACCTGTGCAATGGGAAGATGGGTCCCCCGACCCATCCTCCCCGGTCCAGCTACGGTGGGAGGAGGCGAATGTATATATATTCTTTCAGTTTTATATGGCTCATTTATCGAGGAAGATTATAGGCTATATATCATCATACTAAGACTAATAGAAGCGTAGCACCAATGAAGAATGTTTCAAAATCGGGTTTTTTCCTCTTGAGAGCTTCCGCTGCGTGTTAACGTTAGCCCAAAATAACTAATCCACGCGGACGAAGTCGCGGGCAGAGGCTAGTATATCATAAACGTCCAAGTGATCTAAATAAATGTACCATTTTAACCATTTTTCAGAACATTAACAGTTGATCAAAGTTGGAGAGCAGTTGATCAAACTTGGAGAGGCCTAAATCACCTTCATATCAACAACCATTTTGCGCGTACTAATTGTGTGGGATTAATAGATTGATCAAACTTCAAATAATTTTAATTCGCACAGTTAAGTTCTTAACAGAGTCGTTATTAAACTCGTATGCTATTGTTATTTAAAAATATGTAAGTGGTATGTATTACATATTTTGTCTGTATCACAGTAGATCACTGTAGTAGTAAAGTAAACCAGTTACTTATAGCTGTTCTGGACTTCTTAATATAGGGTCACACACAGACTTTTTACTTTTTTTTATATAGTAAGGTATAGAACAAATATCTGTTTTTCCAAAACCGTATAATCAAAAAAACATAAATCTATCAAAATATGATATATTTTTATATACATGTGATTATGAATTAATGAAATTAAAAATGATTAAACACAGTATGTTACTTACAAAAACGAGTTATAATTTATTTCTAGGGTATTTTTTTATATTGTAGGGGGCAAACGCACAGGCGCGTCACCTGATGGTAAGTGATAACCGCCGTCCATAGACACTAGCAACACCAGGGGAGTCACAAGTTCGTTGCCGGCCTTTTAAAGAAGTGTACGCTAGTTTTTTTAAAGACTTGTAAGTTGTAATTGTTTGGAAATACCGCCGATTCCACAGGGACTTTTGCACAGGGACAAAGTACGAGCCAGAAATGACTTTGAAAACCTCACCGTAGAAGACCACGCATCCAGGTGGTGTGGATGAAATTTCAGTTTCAGGCGGGTTGTACGAAAAGGGAATTTAGCGGCAGGTATAAGTCCAAACAACTCCTGTGAACATTCTCCGTGGTAAATGCGATAAAGGACGCACGGCTATACTTTATACTGAGTAATATAAATTATATTTTTTTTATCGATTAGCCGGCAATTACATAATCTGTAATTCAAAGAGAATGGTATTAAACTGAGCCGTATAACTTAATACGACAGTTCAACGTTGATTAAATAACACGGAATTGCTTTTGACGTGATAACGTCTTATAAATCGATGAACACCGGCTGCACGCACGAAAAGCATGACACATTCCGCTTGAGCCGAGCGTGCAAGAGCGAGGAACAAGCGATAGATAGACACGGTCGGCCTAAGCGTTCGGCTTGTGACTCATATCAAAATTTTCTAATGACGTTATCACGTAAAATTATAGTTCGTAAACCGATTTTACAAACAACCAATTTTTTTATCTAATTTTTATAACTCTTCTTCTTTCTCTAATCCCACGTAAGTAGGGTCGGTACAACATGTTTGTCATGTTGTGATATATGATTTGGCTTAATTTTTACGATCGGCCGCCTGCCTGACATCAACCCTCCTTGGGATTATTTTGTTGTACCGCTGTATTCATGATTATTATTATATAGTTACGAAGTCTGATGGGCTCTTTTAGCCTTACAATTTTCGTTCCGGTTAAAAACGGAATTTTTCAAGATTATAGTTTGCTTGTTATACTGCCATTTTATGTAACAGAAAACTAGCCAACTTTAGACTATTCCCGAGGACTGCAAATTCTGGGTTTTTTTGTACAGGATTCGTGGTTTCAGAGTTTTCTGAGTAATAGTAATATAATATTAGATATAATAAACCATCATAAAAATATAAAATATGAAACCTTAAATACAAAAAAAAATGCAAAAAATATAATATAATTTTTATTTCAACAAATATTAATGAAACAAAGTTCTCTATATATATCTGATAATTTTAAAATTAGACAATTATTTCTAGACGTATCTATCGCTTATAGGTGTATTCAAGTTTCACGTAAGAGCCTGGACCTTTGTTGTTCAGTCTGTTAGAATCTTCGGTCACATTGTCACTTAACATCAGTTGAGATTTTCATCAAACGATAGTACTGTAAAGTATACAAAGAAGACGCTTGCTTAACAATGAAAAACATTGTGATTTTTAATATTTTCATGTATTTATTTCGTAACAACACTAAAACGCTTAATTAAATAAACAGTTGAAAATTCAGAATAACAATGGTGCTTGCTAACAATACTCAATTAAGAAAGTTGTAAGTGTGTTTTTGTGATCTTAATAAAACAAAAATGACAAATGCTACGAAATGGAATACAATATTATTATTAACTGTTTTTAAATATTATTTTGTATGATCTTTGTATTAATTTTATAAGAGCAATATATTCTTTGAAAATCTAAAAACACAGTTATCTATACTACATTTAAAACACTTTATGCAGTATATGCTCTTATTAACAGAACAGTAAGGAATGTAACAAAATAAAACAAATATAAACACGATTCTGATATTGTGAAACGATTAAAAAAATATTCTGTTTAATAGTTCTACAACCGTCTAGAACTCATTAATAACCTTTCTTCAATATTGCAAGTATAAGTAAAAGAACGATATTAAACAAAATATTTACAATAGATATCCTATCTTGTCTTTATCTATCGAATGACAAAATCATAATAACTTCTGTTTCATTACACACACTTTTTGCATTGTGTGATCTCAATAACAATAGACTCAACAAATATTAATGAAACAAAGTTCTCTATATATATCTGATAATTTTAAAATTAGACAATTATTTCTAGACGTATTCACGTAAGAGCCTGGACCTTTGTTGTTCAGTCTGTTAGAATCTTCGGTCACAGTGTCACTTAACATCAGTTGATATTTTCATCAAACGATAGTACTGTAAAGTATACAAAGAAGACGATTGCTTAACAATGAAAAACATTGTGATTTTTAATATTTTCATGTATTCATTTCGTAAGAACATTCTAAAACACTTCACAATAAACAATTCAGAATAACACTGGTGCTTGCTAACAATGCTCAATTAAGAAAGCTGTAGCTGTAGCTTTTTGGGATCGTAATAAAACAAAAATGACAAATGCTACGAAATGGAACACAATATTATAACTGTCTTTATTAAATATTATTTTGTATGATCTTTGTATTAATTTTATAAGAGCAATATATTCTTTGTAAATCTAAAAACACAGTTATCTATACTACATTTAAAACACTTTATGCAGTATATGCTCTTATTAACCGAACAGTAAGGAATGTAACAAAATAAAACAAATATAAACACTATTCTGATATTGTGAAACGATTAAAAAAATATTCTGTTTAATAGTTCTACAACCGTCTAGAACTCATTAATAACCTTTCTTCAATATTGCAAGTATAAGTAAAAGAACGATATTAAACAAAATATTTACAATAGATATCCTATCTTGTCTTTATCTATCGAATGACAAAATCATAATAACTTCTGTTTCATTACACACACTTTTTGCATTGTGTGATCTCAATAACAATAGACTCAAGTCGATAACAGTAAACACCACAAAGTAGGTACAATTTTACAATTTAAAACTTTTAATTATTCGTAATTAATTATGTATTATACAAGTATTTCAAAAACATTTTTGAATTATTATTATTTATTTTTTTTATAGTAGCACGGCAAAATGACTGCACTGTGCCTGATGGTAAGCACAGAACAATCCAAAAACAACGGCGACCACCGAGTGATATACTATCCATCGCCGGTCGCCGCTGTCATGCCGGCCTGCGAAAAGCTGGATATGCACAGGCTGATCCCGAAACGCGACTCGCAAAAGCGAATCACTATGACGGGCTTTTTCGCCATATACATGGTGGTTGCGACCCAGTCAGGCTGTAAAACCCTACCACCCCGCTTTCGCCATAGCCTCGTTCGTTATCCAGCAGGGTGCACCACGTGCAGGTGAGGTTGGCTTGGGTGTCTCAAGTCTTATGTTATTTGACACCCTTACACCCCAATATTTATTCATGTTCATTTATATTCATGAACATTATAACAAAAAACACAATAGCCTAAATGGTTTGAAATTCATTAAATACAATTGTCTGTATTCTGGTAAAATCAGTAGGTGCCATATGTGATCAAAATAATAATAGTAAATTGCAGGAAATACCATTAAAGTTATATTAAGGTTATAGCAAACCAACCCGCCGCGATATTCCCTTACCGCGTCACTCGGGGCTGTTTGCCCGAGCGCCTGTGCGTCTGAGACAAAATCTGTCTCTGCGCAAGCGCGTGCGATCGTACTAGGCGACGCCGCGTCCTCGCGCTAAAAAGAGTCCGGCTGTTTTCACTCCTCAGAATCGGATTTGTATGGAAAAGGCTTGTCTAGTTTTGGTTATCAATCAACTTACTAGATGGCACTGTTATATACTTTTTTTGGCAAGTTTGATATTAAAATATGGTGGACGACAAATAATTTTGACATTTCAAACTGACAACTTTCAAATATTTATTTTCATTCTCTTTGTTTACGTATCTGTTACGAGACCGTGCTCCCTTAAATTTACTTGCCTCCTACAAACAATTTTATCTATCTCCGGATCTACTTATAAACATTGACTCCTGCATATACATACTTGGATTTAGATTTGCCTTACGATGAATATATTCATTACAAATAAAAATGACCAAAAACTTATATACGATTTACGCAGTACCGTTGTATGCATGCATACATAGCTATAAATGTACATTTATAACCAACAGATATTAGTTCGAAAGTAGTATTATAGAGGCGCTGATTGGAAGAACGAGTGCGACCTCTATTTATATAACGTACTCTGTGAAAAGAGTTTGCCCAAGCACTCGTGACGGCTTGACGCTTGCCTATCGACATGCGCCTAAGACGCACACGCACGCGCTCCTTTTCCTTTGTTTAGTTTACCGTCTCAGTATATAGTATCTTATCTATGGTTTACCGTGTTTTACGTATAATATTTTGTGAAAACTACGATTGTACTTTTGTTGTGTTGAATAAACAGTTAGCCCTGAGAATTAGCCTTGTTTCCATCATATGAGATACACACCTCTCATAAGGTACTATATCTTATAGTCAAGCAAAGTTATTTTAAATACAAAAACGCAGTTGCTTAAGTTTTATTAACAATAAACACTTCGTCTAAATTATAACGTTTGCTATATATTATTTGAAATAGTGACAGAAAAGTAAAAATTAAGAAAGTAGATAAGTGCCATAAGAATTTATGTTAGTCTATAACAATTAATTGACATTCCAATCAAGTTTATTAAGAACAATTTTTCCATTTTGTGAGTTCGATACAACAAATTGTGAATAATGCAAAATGTTATTAACATTTTAAATTAATTTGTTAATAATGATATTATTATAACGATAGGAGCACTTAAAACTAATTCATAATTCAGAAAACACAGTCTGTGCCTTATATTCTAATGGAAATAAATTGTGCATTGTGTAATAACATTTAAATAGTGAATAGTATAACATGCTATTCAAATTTGAAGACATTTAATTGGATAAATACAATAACGTATGTAATACTAAAGCTGAGAATCTGAATAGGCAAGGAGCTGTTAAACGGAATAACTTGACATAGAGTATATCGGAAAGGTCGTTGCGATGTATAATATAGCATTGTTTGTAATTCAAAACGTAGTGATTCGTCTGTAACAATGGATTATTAATCAATTAGTTTATCGCACCCACGGTAACAGCACTTGTATCGCATCGCGATTTCTCATAAACTTAGGTTAGAATGTAGGCCGGAATCGTGGATTGTGAATTTTTCTTTAGTTTATATTCTTACTAGCTTCTGCTCGCGACTTCGTCCGTGGGGAATAATGACTTTAGGCTAACTAACATGCAGCGGAAGAAAAAAAAAATTGAAATATTCTTCATTGGTGCTCCGCTCGTATTAGTTTTAGCGTGTTGTAGCGTAGCGTTTTGATATAGCCTATAGCTTTCCTCGATAAATTAACTATCCAACTTTGAAAGAATTTTTGTAATCGGAACGGAACCTTACATATTTACATACAAACTGTCATCCTATTGTTATTGTACATCCTCGAGAGTAAAACTTTTACAAACTTTGTATGTCATATTTGTTTATATCGAATCAACAGCATAAAATATAAGATTCAAGTTTTTCGCTCTAAAAATGACGATACTTCTATACAACATTTCGTCCCGCCTTTTAATCCCTTACAACCCTTTTTCGCATTAAAAAGTAGCCTTTCTCAGGCTCTAGACTATCTGTGTACCAAATTTCATTTAAATCGATTTAGTAGTTTCGGCATGAAAGCGCGACAGACACACAGAGTTACATTCGCATTTATAATATTGGTAAATATATACCCCGTGGATCGGTGTATGTTTATTACGCTGTAATTATTATCTTAGGTCACCAATTTTAGAATGAAATGGTTCTGAAGCCTTTTTTGAATAAAGCTGTATAGTACTTAGGCATTGCCCGCGGTTTCGTGTACTTTATCGTACTTTATTCATGATTATAGGTTAAGAATTTAATTTAATTCACATTTATGATATTAGTTAGTATTTAATATATTTATTACCTGAACACTGAAGCAAATTCCTGATAAGAATTTCTCTAATCCTGTTCACTTCTGTAGCTGACATTTTAGCAAATATAGCCGGACAACATACACAAATGATGTTTTGTATTAAATCTAAGATATTCCCTGATGTACTACTGATATCGCCCTGTAAAATTACACAATAAGTTATTGATAACTGGTTTTAATCTTAAACCTTATATTACAGTCTTAGCTATTATTTTAGCCCGCTATAGATTTGCATTATATCGTCAACCTATAAAATATAAAACCAAATGAAAGTAAAATAAAAATATAATATTGGAAAATGTATCATGTCTTTACTTAAGTGAAAGAGCAATTATTTATTTTGACAAAAAGAAAATACCACTAGAATAAAATAATAAATAAAATAAATACCTAAGATGCACAGTCAACGTCTCAAACCCGTCCGTATAAAATGAATGCAGAGTTGAGAACTTTGAGCTAATTTCAAATAGTCTCGTGTCAAACGCGTCTTCGGAGTTTTTGTACACTGATTTGTAAAAACAACTGTAAATAATACTGTCACTACTTAGGTATATCGCTGAGTTTTTGGGGACGGTTTTGAGCGTTGCTTTTATTCGAGATTGTGCATCTTGGGTTTTTATGTATCAATGACCTGGCGTTAAGGTATTAGTAAAAATCGCCACAGAAAAGCGTTGTTTTTTTGGTAACTTAAATTTTGCCAGCAATACGGCATTTTTTCATATAGAGCCAAAAAAAAAACATATTTTGAAAAGTATTACATGAGCTGAACGTCACATTTATTAAATATTCAATTATATAATTTATAGACACAAATATAATTCAAGTGTCTATTGCATGTCCGGGCTAAAATCCAGAACGACTGAACTGGTTTCTACAAGACTTTTACTGGTAACTTTTAACATAAATTAGCGAATTTTGGATAAGCATTAATATTACAATTTAAAATATATTAATCACGATGAAACCAAATAAAACACGCGAGTACTAGCTAGTGAGTTATACATTAGAATATTTACCAAAAGAAAACTTATTAAAATCCCGTGTATCTGTCGAACACTTTTTGTTAGAGCTCCAATCAGTGCGACAGTCACCTGAAATGTATAAAGTGATAAATTCATATAAATTACATTTTTAATTACATATCTTATAGTCTAAAATAATAGTAGGTGTTAATTAATTAATTAAACATTGTAAAAAACTATTTATGAGACACAGAAATGCTAAGTTTGAAAATTTTATTTATCTATTTTATTACCTTCAAGAGCATCATGCAAATGTTAGCCAAAAGAAATGGGGTTTCTAATAGATAATGTTCTTCATCCATAAAGTTAATGATGACAATGTTACATAGAATATACGTTACAGCAACAAGAACTATCCATCGAGAAGTTTTCCATACCTAATAAGGAAAGCGGAATCTCCCAATTGCGATGCATGCAGAAAAATTGAGGATGTGCATCATTTGATGATGGAGTGTGCTAAGAACCGCATCAAAAGAGAGTCGTTGGAGAGTAGTATGAAAAGTAGTTGCCAGAACATAGGTATTTGTCACAGCATCTTGGCTGAACCCTGTTCGAGTGAAACTGATGCTGCTGAACTAAGAACTACGATGCTGTATGACTTGGTAATAATATCAGCGACTCTCATGACAGAGCTAGAAGGATTGGGGAACAATGGGGCTGATATGTTCTGTATATTAAAAGCCAGTAAATTAATTAAAAAAAAAAAACAATTAAACATGTAACGATATACGTATAAAGAATACATAAGTTGAGAAAAAATAAAACAAATTTAAAGTGATTCCAAATTACCAGATATTGCACGTAACCATCAACACTGAGCAGGTTGTCCAGCAAGTGTTTGTACATTAACAAGGATTTTCTGATTAACTTTGTTTTAATTCTGATCTCGTTCCGACCAATAATGTTAACAGGAATCGTGTTCGTCTCCATTGTTTCCCTAACGGTCTTCATGCGACTATGCAATACACCGAAAACAGCAATCATCGACGAATAGTGAATGTTTTTAATCAAAATCATAATGGCTAAAGTCAAATAATTCCCTCTACGTATTACAGGTATGTTGAAAACTTTCAATATCATCGTAAACACTTGCAATATTAAACAAAGCATTACAATTATAAAAACGTTGCGAGGAATTACTGAGGCACGTTTAGCACCCATTATAGCATCAAATGTTTTAATATTGTTGTAATATTTTAAAAGAAGTTTCTCAGCTGTCAGTAAACTGAATGACATTGTAAGAATATACTCAATTGCTAATACCGAGTGAAGATTGACTTTATCCATAGTTTTTAAATATATGAACATGGGAACAATAGTAAAGGACGCGCAATAAATTTTCAAAAATAAACGTTTTACTTTAGACCTACTGATATCACAATAACACCCGAAAATAAGACGAAAACAAATAAAAAGATACACAGATGAAGATTTCACACGTTGTTTTAGAGTTGAATTGATTAAAGGCATTTTTGTGGTTAGCGAGTTCACTGAAGCAGCCGCCGAGAACAACTGTCTTTATAAAACTTTCCACGTCATTGCAATACAGAAATAGAACAAGACTTTTTATTTAAAATGTGTATACTATGTAACTATATAAACATAATAAACTATATAAACATATACAAAATGTATTTCAGTCACAATGTACAATATTACTGCGTAAAAAAAATTAACTTAACAGATATGAATTCTATAACTATCTAGTTACCCGCCCCTAGTCCCTATCCCCTTCACTAGTATGAAGTACCGAAAAAAAAATAGATGGAATCTTTCGTTTACAGGACGATCATGTAATTAAATAAAATTGAACAACTGAACGTCAATCTGACAATTCCGTCAATATTGTTGAAGAGCTCCCTATTCTTTCCTGTGTCGTACGAACTCTAATACCCGTAAGATTTTTTAAACATTTTCTTTCACAAAAATTTTGTCCAGACAATTCATCATCATCATCATTACCCTTATCCCACTTAAGTAGGGTCGGCACAACATGTTTTCTTTTTCCACTCTCTCCTGTCAAATGTCATCTCATTAATCACACCTTTTACACACATATCATTTTTCACGCAGTCCATCCATAGCTTTTTCGGCCTTCCACTACTCGTATATCCATCCACAAACATACTCAACACTTTTCTAGTTACATGGTCTTCATCTCTCCTCATGACATGCCCATACCATGCTAACCTATTACTCCTCAACTTTTCTGTCACTGGTGCTATTTATTTATCCAGACAAATACAAAGAAAATTAACAAATAGGTTCAGCCGTTATGAAGTGATGCGTTTACGTACATCCGGTAATTCAGTGTTATTTATATAATTGTCAGAAGATGAATATAGAGTATATATTACATATATAAAATAAAATTAATTGTGTATAGCTATTCAATATTGTACCTAAATTATTAACTACTAGCTGTTACGCGCGCGGACGAAATTTAAAAAAATGTATTAAGGAAATGTAAAATTGTGAGTGGGTGTGTACATTACAGAAATGCTTTTTCAAAAACATTTGTTACGAGTACTACGACACGCATGCCTTCTACTGTAACATGTAACGTGTACATTAGATATTTGAATACTAATAATACATCGAATGGGATGGGATTTATCATCAACTACGTACCTGGAACTTTAACCTACTATATACCACACTCACTGCTCACTAATACTATAAAAGAAAGTAATGAAAATTTTAAGGTATACATTATAGAACAATATATGTTAAATCTTTTGTTATATAGATATAATATGTCCATATTGTCCAAACAATTATTTTTGTCTTATACGTTGCTATAATCACTGAGTTACGTAGACGCAAGCGCGGTAAATAAACCAAATTGACCAAAAACATAATATGATTTAAATTACATACAAACATATGACTTTCACTTATGTATATTTATTTTTGAAGTCCAGTAAAGCACACGTCTCACGCAGATGTAACATATTTATGATCATTTTCACACGGACGAATACAGCATACAGAATAGCAGTTCATCGCTACATAGTGTACCAATTGAAATAAAAAAAGAATCATTAAAATCGGTTCACAATTTATGAAAATGTCGATAAAATACATTAAAAAAATATACAACCAAACATAGTAACCTCCTCCTTTTTCGAAGTCGGTTAAAAAGAAAGTTCTCTGTCAGTTTATCTGTTCGCGATAAAGTCCAAAACTACCATTTTCATGTCGTTTTCACCAGTAGATATAATGATTCATGGGGAAGGTTTAAGTATAATTTTTCAAGGTTTTCATTTTATTATCAGGGCGGAACAACGTCTTCTGAGCCCGCTAGTTATCTACCCGTAAAAGCCCTGTGAAAATCAGTCCAACCAATTAAGAGATAGTAGGATATTGCGGACGAAGTCTTGACTAACAAAATAAAATAGTCTAAGATACTTCTTATAAGGTGAGTTATCTGCCAGTGAAAGTCCCGTGAAAATCAGTTCAAGCGTTACGGATATTCCACTGAGGCTGAAGGCGAATAAAAAACCTAAATTACCTTTTATGAGATCTGCTATCTACCAGTGAATACCCCATGAAAATCGATCCAACCATTTTGGAAATAGCAATGCGGACGAAGCCGTGGACAAATAAAATAGAATATGTCAACCGCTATAATTTCGGCTATGTGGCAGTAAAATTCCGTTCCGTTTTGGAGATCACCGGACACAAACAAAAAACAGACAAAATATAATAATATAAGGTCTTTACTTATGAAATTGCCGTTTTGTATGAAAAAATTTAATCGATTTTTTTTCATGTTTTTATTATTTGTATTAATCGAAGAATCACCCATGCAATCAATGCATCTTCGCCAACGCAGTGGCAGTTTATTGATGCCCTTCTTAAAGAAATCAGCTGGACGGGAAGCAACAAATTCTTCAAAGGCATTTTGTATTGCCTCTCGGGTATTGAATTTTTTTCCCGACAAGGAGTTATCCAAATTCTGGAAAAAGTAGTAGTCTGTAGGCGCAAGGTCTAGTGAGTAGGGCAGATGACGGAGAACTTCTAACCCCAGTTTTGCAACTTGGAGACCGTCTGCTGTGCAACGTGCGACCTACGTTGTCGTGCAGTAGCAGCGGAGACGAGCGATTGACCAATGCTGGTTGGAGATGTGCCAGCTTCTCCATCATTGTGTTCAGTTCTTCACAGTACACATCTGCAGTAATGCTCACCCCATTTGGTTAGAAGCTGTGATGAATCACACCGGTGCTAGACCACCAAACAGTGACCATCACTTTTCTAGGGGTAA
>MU159857.1:48730-62772 GCA_015888305.1 Antheraea pernyi | reverse complement strand
TATATATATATAACATATATTATATATAATACATATATATTATACAATTACAAAAAGTGAAAAAAGAGTATAGTGTACAGAGTAAAGTATTTACAGCAAAAAATGAAAATTTTACAGTCACAAGTTATAGAAATACCAGTATAATTATCTTATTATGATAGTATAGGTCAAGTTATTTTGTAGTTTTTTTTTTATTAGTATTATTATTTTTTATTATTTTTTTTAGTATTATTTGTCTTCATAGAAAAAGGGATAACCTACACATAAAATACTTTAAAAAAAAATACTTCTAGCATGAATTTTGTGCAAAACTCACTAAAGTATTTGATATAGAATGTAAACAATTAAAAGGCAAGTTTTCAACTAACTGTTATAAAGTCACAGTAAATACTGTACTACCATAGAAATCACTTTCCATACTTTCCTTCCTTCTCTTATTACCTATTTTAAAATAAATAAATCTATTTCGTATGTATATACAATGTTAACGCATAAAACGAATGAAAAAAATCTCAATTATGATATTTAAAAAAAAAACATATCGTAAAATCTAGACGTGATAGAAAAAATCGGTTATCCCGGAACAGATTCAGAGCATCAAAATCTTCATATTTATGACATCAATTTTTGATGGAGGATTTTGTTCCCGACCAGTGTTATTTGTAGACATAGGTATGAAATTATATAATATGTTTTTTTTTTATATTATAGGAGGTAAACGAACAGGCGGGTCACCTAATTTTAAGTGATCACCGCCGTCCATAGACACTTGTAATATCAGAAGAGTCGCAAGTGCGTTGCTAGCCTGAGGTTGGGGGGAAGGAGGAGATGGAAAAAAGGGAAGTGGGCCTCCGGCACTTTCACTGACCGAATGAAACGCAACAATGCAAGCACTGTTACTTTACGTCGGTTTTCTATGAGAGGTACTACCCCGGACGAGCCGACCCATTCATGCTGAAACCAGTTATAGTTTCAACGTGGCTCTACCATCTACAAACTTTAGAAACTTATAATCTGCAGATCATGTACGTAATATTCACATTGCAGGAGGCCGTAGCATTAATTGCCAGTCTACCAAAATCTATTCTGATAATGAAGAGAGTCGTAGGAACTGCTGTTTTGGTGAGTAAAATAAGTTTGTCTTTTTGTCTGTTACGCCTTAACGCATTTAGTACTTAACGGATCATCATGGAATTTTGGAAATTATCGGCTGTGTGCCTTAAGCGCTGGCCTTAGTAGTCCGGTGAAGCTGTGGAGGCCTATAAAAAGGCCAATAGCGTAGTCAAGTCGAGAAAAAAAATTGTGACGAATACATGAGAAGGACAATCAGGAACTTTCACCCCGATAAATGCATTGTTCCCGAGAGATCCGTCAAATCCACATTAATTCGAGAGAAGCCGCGAGCAAAAGCTAGTAATATAATGAAACAAAGAGATAGAAACTTTATATTTATAATGTTTGTATTCCCAGTTCTATTTGCATCTTAACTTTACTCCATTATACTTTTGAAAACACAGAACCCTACGTTATCAAGTGGTAATCCAGCGGAACTCTAACCAGCTTCCTGGTATATTAGCTAATTAGCGTTTTATTACATTTTTATTTTACAGGGCGATTGGCCCGGAGCACTGAGGAATGCTTTAGATTTTGCCGTAAGCCTCATATGCCTATGTTATCCAGCTATTATAGCAGAAATGTCAACTATTGAAGTAAAATCAATAAGAATAATTCTTGTTAAGCAGTTGCTTCGATGTCCAGGTACCAATTTTGTTGAGTTACAAGTATTGGGTAATCTAGTGGTTGAATGAGTTATGACGAACTACTACCATCTAGAGTTATATAGCATATTATTATTATACTTTATACGTTTGAACGTTATACCACAAGCTCATCTGACTGTAAACGAGATGAGGTCTAAGATGGTAAGCACGCTAGATCTAGTTGGGACCGGCTCACAAGTGCAAGTGTCCGAACACACCAACAGGTATTTGGCGACAGATTTTCAACTTGTCTAGATGCGGACTTAGAAAGAAGCCAAACCCTAACTTCACATTAAAATTTAATAAAAGTATGTACATTGTATTTGTAGTTATTATTTTCAGGCACTCTGATAGATTACAAATGGTTTTTACGCAGTTAGTATTCCTCAATTAATCTTTGAATCATTACTTATATACATTTGCCTTACATGCCTACATTGTGTCCCTACCTACATGTAGTGACGACCAGACTCAGTATTACTGAATGCGACAAGGTAGGGTCAAATCTACGAAGTGCATCAATCTATACATCGGCACATCTACGAATGCATCTAGATAGTGATCCGAGTTAATGATCTGAGAGGAATTATGATGTGACTATCACGTTACGTTGTAAATATTTGAAAGAGAATGTTTGGTTTCGATGATTTATAAAATAATCATATTTATTCATTCTTATACGTTTCCAAATATTTGTACAATCTGTATTTATATACACAGAGAGAAAACAGTTAAATACATTAATTTGATCATTTGTTTTGCAACCATTTATTTTATTTTTTGTTTAGTATAGAAATTAAATTTAAATAGTTGATAATAGATATGCTGGAAAAAGTTGGTATTTCCTCTTAATATTCAAATTTGAACATTAATTAAATATAGTCCATTTTCGACAACTAGACCATCGCTAGTATTAATTAATTACATTTATAGAATTAGCTTCTAAATTATTAGACAAATCGTAAATCGAACTGTCAATAATTTATATAAAAGAGACAATTATTTACGAGTACAAGTGTTTAATTAATAATATGTAATTACAGATGTATCACTACGTTTTGAATTGGAAACGATGCTGCAATATATAACTCGTATTTTGTACTTATACTATATGTCGAGCTATTCCGTTTGATTCGTCCCTACCTATAAAACTTCTCAGCTTAAGCATTACATACGTTATTGTAATAATACAGATAACCAATTTTAAATTTTAATTGTATCTCTTGTATGACAATAACATCTAATATTGCACAGTGTTCTAACGTGAATAAAATTAATTATAGAGTATTATTGTTTAACATATAAACATATGTTAAGCATTATCCTATTTACTACAGAAGATTATTTAAACTATTAATTATGGCCATGATATTAATCAACGTGTGATTTAAGTGACTGTGTTTTACGAATTTTAATTATATTTCCTTCTGTTCAGTATTTTAACATTACAGAGATGACATACTGCACAGTGTTCTGACTAGAATGTAGGTAATCGTGTGTTCTAAAGTTTGAACATAGTTTCTTTTATACTAGAAAGGTGGTAGAGCCACGCTGAAGTTATTATTGGTTTCAACATGAATGAGTTGGCTCGCCCGGAGTAGTACCACCCTCTCATAGAAAACCGACCTGAAGTAACAGTGCTTGCATTGTTGCGTTTCGTTCGGTCAGTGAGAGCGCCGGAGGCCCACCTCCCCTCCCCAGCCCCTCTTCTCTTCCCAATCACTCCCACCCTTTCCTCCAAACAAGCTGGCAACGTACTTTCGACTATACTGGTGTTGTTGGTGTCTATGGACGGTGGTGATCACTTAACATCACGTTCATTTGCCGTTTGTCGTTTGCCTGCTATGACATGAAAAAAAACCAGTTACTTACTTTTACTTAATAAATACTATACTAGGTACTTTACTATATTTGTACTATTGAGTAAAACTTAATTTTAATGGTATTTCGTTCTTTACGCAATTTTATTATTATTGAGATCACGTACTACAAAATGTTTTGACTGGAATGTAAGTAACCATGTATTCTTGTAGGTGGTAGAGCCACGCTGAAGGTATTATTAGTTTCAGCATGAATGGGTCGGCTCGTCCGGGGTAGTACCAACCTCTCACAGAAAACCGACGTGAAGTAACAGTGCTTACATTGTTGCGTTTCGTTCGGTCAGTGAAATCGCCGGAGGCCAACCTCCCCCTTTAAAAGGCCGGCAACGCACTTGTGACTCCCCCGGTGTTGCTAGTGTCTATGGACGGCGGTGATCACTTACCATCGGGTTCTGTTCGCCCGCCTGTTCGTTTGCCACCTATAATATAAAAAAAATTCTAAAGTTTTGGAATAGTATTCTTTTACTTATAATATCAAAGTGTTGTCATGAAATAATTGCTTCGTAATTTATTACATTTGTGTTATTGCATAGTTGTAAGTTGCAATAGAATTATGCATCACGAATTGTTATAAAATTGTTGAGATCACATATTACTAAAATGTCGTCTCTGGGTAGTAGGTGAACGTCTTAACTTATAAAATTTGTTTGTTTTACTCAGATTATCAGAGTGTTATTATAAAGTCAATGTTTTTTTTTTCTCGGACTGACTTCGCTATTGACCTGGCAGGGTCTTCACAGCTTCACCGGACTACTAAGGTTGGCGCTTAAGGCACTCAACCGATTTGGGTTTCAGGTAACATACACAAGGGTGCACACACACCTCGGCTTGGGCTTGTTACCTGGAAAAAGTCGCGTCTGACCTAGCTAACTATTCTAAGCTATTCATACATAGATACATTTGTGTACATTTATACAATATACATTTGTGAACCATACAATCGAAATTGCATGATTCACAAATGAATACGTGTATATCGGAATGAAACGAACTAAACTATTCGATTCAGTTATAAAGTCAATGTAATGTATGTTATTATATGATTAACATCAAATGAATTGAAATTATATGTTATTTCTTTCTTTTGTTATAACTTCTATAAATAAAGGTAATTGTGTTTTCTGGATTTCAATTTATTCTTTCTTTTAATTATATACTACAATACTAAACCTGTGCCTCAGTATTGGATTCTGCAGGCGATCGATCATATTTGGAAGTTAATTTTTATATAATGCGTGATGGCATTGAATCAGTTATTAATGGTTGTCAAAGTGTTGATTTTGACGTTTTAATTTATAAGATACAGATATATATTTGAACTGATATAGATGTACATTTTAGCTGCATTAATATTTCATATTTTGGTAACACCCATTGAAGTAAACTATGTCAGTGTACTTTTATTTCTATACTAGCCGACCCGTGCCCACTTCGTTGGGCGGTAATACCTAAGCGTGGAATGGTTATTTTGCGCTAAGACGCAGCGGAAGCTCTGACAAGGAAAAAATACCCCGATTTTGCAACATTCTTCATTGCTGCTCCGCTCCTATGTATCTTAGCGTGATGATATATAGCCTATAACCTTCCCTGATAAATGAGCTATATAACACTGAAAGAATTTTCCAAATCGGACCTGTAGTTCACTGAGATTACCCCTTACAACGTCACAAACTCACAAACTTTACCTCTTTATAATATTAGTATAGATTATAGATAATATAATTAGTTAATAGCTTCTGCCTGTGACTTCATACGCGTGGAATGGTTATTTTGCGCTAAGACGCAGCGGAAGCTCTGTAAAGGAAAAAATACCTCGATTTTGCAACATTCTTCATTGCTGCTCCGCTCCTATGTATCTTAGCGTGATGATATATAGCCTATAACCTTCCCTGATAAATGAGCTATATAACACTGAAAGAATTTTCCAAATCGGTCCTGTAGTTCCTGAGATTACCCCTTCACAAACTCACAAACTCTACATCTTTATAATATTATTAGTATTAGTATATAGTATTAGTATAGATTATACTAGAAACGCTCGCAACTTCGCTTATGTTTGTATCGCTACAAATGGAAGTTTTCGATCGCGGCTTCGCTCATGTTACATTACTTTTCGAGAATAAAATACAGTTCATGTTATTTGTTGAAAATTGTAGCATTTTTTAGATGAAATATTTTTTAACACCGATTAATTATTCTTTAAGTTTAACAAAACGCCAAAATCAAATCTTTTCTTTTTTTTATATATAATAGGAGGCAAACGAACAGGTGGGTCAGCTGATCTTAAGTGATCACCATCGTCCATAGGTACTTACAATACCAGAGGAGTCGCAAGTGCGTTGCCAGCCTGTGTTGGGGTGGGAAGAAGGGAAGGGGAAGTGGAAGGGAGGGGAGGTGGGTCTCCGGCGCTCTCACTGACCGAACGAAACGCTACAATGTAAGCACTGTTAACTTCACGTCGGTTTTGTATGAGAGGGTGGTAGTACCCCGGGCGAGCCGACCCATTCATGCTGAAACCAGTAATAGCTTCAGCAGCTTATAACATGCAGTAGGATATGTGATTGTATATATAATTATATATATATTGGTATAATACGAATATTATATGTTTTAATAGCTATTTTTGTGACTCCGCTCACGCTTATTTTCTTTTTACCTCTATTTTTTATATAAAAAAATTAACTTATCGATTTCAGATTGAACATTTTATCATTTCTATATAATATTATAAATATTAGTCACGTCGCTCTTTCAGTTAAATTAAAATATATATATATAGAATAACTTAGTTATAACTTACATACGGACACCTATTCAGCCTAAAAATGTAGGAAGAATATAAAATAACATGTTTAGCCAGAATTACAATCTATCTATATTATAATAAAACTGTAGCAGGGTCAAATCTGTACATTAAATATTTTTTGAAAATTTTGATGGGGGTAGGCTTTGTTGTCGATATAGAAGCCAAAAATAACCCTTTTAAAATTTTTGTCTGTCTGTCTGTCTGTCTGTCTGTCTGTCTGTCTGTCTGTCCCTGTGAACGCGCATCACTCTGAAAGTACTGAACCGATTTTGACGAAACTTGGCACAGTGATAACTAATGTTACGAGATTACATTTAGGATATTTTTTTTCTCATAAAACGCAAGGGATTCTCCAGGATCTGCCTGTTTGTCTGTCCATTTAAACACGTTTTACTCTGAAAGTACTGAACCAATTTAGGCGAAATTTGGCACAGTAATAACTAATATTACAAGGTTACATCTAGGATACTTTTTATTTCATAAAACGCAAGGGATTCTCCAGGATAACGGACGCAAGTAAAAAAAATTTAGTTCATGATATTCTTGACGAATTTTGGTAAATTTTCTTTGTGCTATATATAGCAGACAGATTAGCTAAAAAATTAAGCTATATTTCCATATGCTACTTCAAAAAAAAATACCAAAAAACGAACACCGTGATTCAAAGGAGTAACTGGTAGACCCAGTCCACCGCGGAGAGCTCCGTAGAGTGGGCAGGAGCAACGCGCGCCGGCCGCGCCTGTGGTGGGCGTGACCCGGGGTGACCCGCGTTACCGCACAACACGCAACTTGGAGGTTCCGGAGTGCCGGGCGTGCGCCCGCACTCCTTCGTTGAGTGATCGTCCAGGCACTTGACGCACCTAGGGCGCAGGTGACAGTTACGCGCCGAGTGGCCGTAACTCTGGCAGTTATGACACTGCGACGGAGTATTAGTTTTACGCGGGGGCTCAACGGTGATGCCGCTGAGGCCGCAGACGGAGGTGAGGTTAAAAATAGACTTACCCTCTACTGTACGGTCGAGGAGGACCAAGACCATATTATAGGGGGCGCGGGTGCGTGGGTGGTACATCCGGTGCACCTCCCGGACTGGGAAATCACCCTCCTTAAGGGAGGCGGTGACGTCATCAATCGAGATCTCGGCTGGGACACGACGAAGTACCACTCGGAGGAGGCGTTCCTCCTCGAGAGCAAACGTAAAATACGCTAACTTAGATTCCCGAAGGAATCTAGTTAAATTGCGAAAATCTGTGCATGTGGGGACCTTAACCTGAATGCCCGCCGGAGTGTTGAGGGCGGACGTATAATTGATCTTTTGACTATTAAGCCTAGTGGAGATTGACGTCCACTGGGACTTATCCTGTATTGTAACAGGCGGCGGTGGGCGTGGCTTCTTTGCCTGAGGCTCTACGGAACCCTTCACTTCGCTCTGAGGGAGCGAGACAGCGACAGCGTTGGCTCCGCTCGTACGTGGTCTCGCGACTGCCGGTATAGCCGCGTGTTTAGGCACCCGAGCGCCATCTGACGATTTTTCGGTACGGACTACCTTATCTTTATGTCCGGAACCCGAGTCGGACCCGGAGTCCGGAGAGCGCGCACCGCGGGTGCGTTTGGAGTAAGCGACGGTCTTGTAACCGTCACTGTCGTGCGCAGAGGGCGCAGAGGTCGCGGATGACGCGGGGATTACGGTCGGCACGGCGGGCGCCGCCTCATCTAGCTCCATCTCGGAGCCGGCCCCCGAGCTGGAGCTTGACGCGGGAGCAGGTGCTCCATCCACCGGATTCAGCGGCAAATCCGGTGAATCCAATGACGACTCCGAGTCGGACTCGAGAGCCGCAAACGCATTCGACGTGACCACGCGGGGCACATATTGAACGTCCTTCGTGGACGGGAAACAATGTCGCGCAAGAATGGCGTCGACGGCGTTTTCGTCGACGCCAATAGCTAATAAATATATATTAAATAAAGAAACAACGAATACACAAAACACTGTATAATGTATCCTTACTCATTCTCTCACAAGTTAAATTCTATAGGTGTATATGTTTGTCTCTTTTTAATGTCGTTTTTCATTTCATTGTGTTTAAAATCATAATCAGATAAAGCAAGCTTTCGCTGATCAAATAGTTATATTATTTACCTGAACATTCCCATGAAGGTGACCTGTAGAGACACCCAGATGAGGAACTGCATGACCAGCATCGGAGGTGTGCTGTATGCCATGAACCAGAAGAAATTCACGGAGCTCGCGTACTCAGGAAATTCACTGTTAATTTATAATTATAATTCATACAAATAACCATTCTTCATTAGCAGCATCGTTGAGATAATCTTTATATATAAATTTCTTCTGTACGTGTGTATGTCACTGAACTCCTCCTAAACGGCTGGACCGATTTTGATGCAATTTTTTGTGCGTGTCCCAGTGGAAACGAGAATGGTTTAGATTCACAGATTGGACCCGGTAGGTGGCGCTGCGGCTGAATTTTAGTTTTTTTTTTATAATTATCAATGCAGGACAATGTCCTCCGGGCCCACTAGTTGATTATATTTTTATGATAAATAAATCTGTACATATACAAACATTAAACTAAATATATTTAGACAGTTATATACTGTTAAATAAAGGACTTTCACGGTAGATTCAAGGCTAGATATTGTACATTCCCAAATAGGATAAGCAGTAGTTATAAATCTATACTTAATTATAAAGCTGAAGTATTTGTTTGGTTGAATGTGCTAATCTCAGGTGCTACTGGTCCGATTTGAAATATTCTTTCAGTGTTAGATAGCATGTCTATCGAGGAAGGATATACGCTATTATCACGCTTAGACCAATAGGAGCAGAGCACCTATGAAGAATGTTTCAAAATCGAGGTTAATGTATGTATTATTAAAAAATATTTTCACCATCTATGTAAACAAAGTCGCGAGGAGTTAAAGTTAGCGTTAGCTCAAAGTAACTATTCTAGAAGCTAGTCTACAGACGAAGTCGCACGGGTCAGCTAGTTACTTAATAAAAACACGTTCTTAAGCATTTTTTAATATATTAGTAAACATAGATTACATTATATATTTTTTTTTTTATGTCATAGGTGGCAAACGAACAGGTGGGTCACCTGCTGTTAAGTGATCACCACCATCCATGCACACTAACAACCCCAGAGGAGTCGTAAGTGCGTTGCCATCTTTCGGAGGGAAGGGTTAGGGGAGGGAAAAGGAGAGGAGAGAGGAGAGGGGAGGGGAGATGGGTCTCCGGCGCTCTCACTGACCGAACGAAACGCAACAATACAAGCACTGTTACTTCACGTTGGTTTTCTATGAGAGGGTGGTACTACCCCGGGCGAGCCGACCCATTCATGCTGAAACCAATAATAGTTTCAGCGTGGCTCTACCACCATCAGAAATTATATTTTAATTTAGTATTCCGTCGAAGCTGTTAAGACCTTGTTAGGTCAATAGCGTAGTCACTTCGAAAAATAAAATATTTTAATTTTATTTTCACAATGCGCGTGATATTTTATTATTTGTGATGAACTAGGGCTGTGGTTATTTATCCGAGCAGAGCTTCGCCCTACAATAACTTTGACATAAAAATGAGCGTAGGATTAACGAAATTTTGCCTTTACCACACTCTAGTAGGAAGTAGATGTTTAAATCCTTCGAATATAATTTTAGTTTATAAGGTATAATGATATGTAACGTTAATGATGTATAATGATAATTGTATTTTTCATATAACTTAACATATAAAATCATGGTAAAAACAATAACTCCGTTATTTGTTAAAATGATCGGAACAACTTGAAAAAATTTTAATGTGAACGCTATTATAATAACAGTACTCGTTAATGGTATATTTCGATTCTTACTTTGAGGAGATATACTTAAATGATCCAACTTCTCCAAGTATAGGAAAAAGTAGTTATTTCCAGTTATTAACGATATAATACTGTTGACACCGAAATCAAAGAAAGCAAATACGATGATGACAGTTTCGGTTATTCTCCTATTTAGACGAATAGGAGATTATAAAATTATAATTAAATATTATAATTATTCATCATTCATAACGATGAATACCAAAATATAATTTATAAAGCAGTTTGCATTTTGCTATGAAAGTAATTAATTTATTCTCAAAAACATTGTAGTAATCCGGAAAACAATCTATTGTTTATTGCTTGCTTTATGGACAAATATTTGAGCGGCATATTTAAGCACAGATGAAATAACACTGTTTTTTGGGAAATACTAGCTGTGCCCGCGATTTCATCTGCGTGGAACATTATGTAAAAAACAGTGATTTATAATAAAGTCATCTGAATCTACTAAATCCATTTACTTATCTTCTTTTCTCTCGTACTTACGTCGTCATTAAAATTACAATAACTTTTGATAAAATGAACCGATTTTAATGAAACAAAAACTAAGTTATTCTCGAGGATATGCTTTATGACTTTGTGCTGTGGTTTTGTTGTGAACCCAGTGCTTTAGCAGTAATGCGTGTTCATACAAACATACAGACATTTCTAAAAATTATTGAAATGTATTCCTTTACTTATTCCAAGATACCTGCAACAATTTTTTTCTCGAAAATCGAATAATTACAGACACGTTAAATTATATAGACATTCTTATTATATGTATTATACTGCAACCTTCAAACAACACGTCCAATTCAACGTGATCATGAAAACATCATGAAAACACATCGATCCTTTCCATTCGATAGGCCTTCGTATATTAATAGCAAACTCTGTAAGTGACTGAAAAAATAAATAATAGTTTAAAAAAACTAAAAAAAAACACGCTTTCATAAAAAATCCAACTAAAAAACTGAAAATAAAATATAATAAATTTGGATTAAGAATAGTGTAAATTAGAAATAAATGTATATTTTTGTAAAAAGTGACAAAAAACATGCGTTACTGTTAATATCAGCACCTCCAGATATCAGTATTTTTTACTATTATTTATTTTTTTGTTAAATTATTTTACCTTTTTTTTTGGATTTTTGTTTGTTCATCGACCTTTGACAGGTGTGCAAAGTTTGAATTAAATCTGATCGTTCAAAGTAGGACAAAATGGAGCTCAAAGGGGTCGGTTACAAACATACATACATACATACAGGTGAAGCTAATAAAAGCGTGATAATAATATGATAGACAATATCAATGTAATGAAACTGGTCACCAAGAGACATAGCTAGTTTTGAAAGATATATTTTTTACTTTTATATGTAAAATTAACTTTACTGTTCTAAAGTTTTTTTTTTTTGGTATCTTTAAATATCGGAACAATTTATGTGCCTACTTTAATTCCAAAATTGAGATAAAAGTTTAATTGATCACAGTAAACAATAAACTTGACTGATATAACTTTTTATTCGACTGGTCTATTTATTAACTAACTCATTTTTTTTGTGCTTTGACATAGTGAGTTCACGATAATCGAGGAATCTTCATATAACCAAAATTTTTTTGTGCGATATAATATTAGATTGTCGATAGACGCTAACCCTATCGCTACATATTATAAAAACAAAGTCCTCTGTTACGTCTCTCTGTCTGTTGGCGACGCACACGATGAGTAGCTTATACGTAGTTTTATACGTAGATATATTGATATTTTATAGAGAACATATATATAGATTTATAGACATATACTACAGATTTGTTAGATAATTCATGCAGATATAAATTGAATATAGAATTGTAGGTATGTTATGTGTGTATTGATTTATTGAATATGGAATTATAGATGTGATATATATAGTAATAGGGATTGAATTATGGATATGTAGAAATATGTGCAGAATTATTGAATATAGAATGATGTATGTATTGATTTATAGAATATGTGAATTATAGGTAGAATCATGTAAATTAATAGAGAAATAGGGACTTATGCGTGCATAGAATTACTGAATTATGGATTATATAGAATTGTGTGTTAGTATAAGGTGACTTATAGATTACATTCGCATTAAGCAGGGAATTACATGATAGAAGAGATTAAAATTATGCCGTATGGAATATGTAACGTGTGTGCATGGAAACATTCGTAGAGAGAATATGATAGAATTACACACGTTATATACTATTGAATTATACGTTACATAGCAAGAATTATACGACCATACAGAACGGCAAATATGGAAGTATAATTTAATATGGACAAACGTAATGGTTATAGAGGTACAAATTTTACAACGGTTACTCATAACGGACGTCTTTTATCTCAGGGTTTTTAATAATTACAACGGTTTTTAAGAGATTTAATAATTATATGGATAACGACAAATTATATGCCGGCTCTCCTTTGTAATATTAAAAAACCTAATTCCTAGAGACTAGGCGGTGGATTTTGCCTTTGAATAAACCAAAATAATATATTTTCTGTTAAATGGTTATTGCACAAGCAATATACATGAATAGGGTCCGCCGACCAATATTTGTTATGACGTTACGGCATCCGAACGAGCCCAAGAAAGTAATATATTTTATTTTATGGTAATTGTACAAACAATAGTTAAAAGATGCAACTCGAACGGGACTTTATGGCTTTCTCACGTAACGGCGTTGTAAACAGAAATGTATAATTTTATTATGTATAGTTTTAAAATAAAATATGAATGGAATTAAAATTATAACAAGTAATATATATATATATATATATATATATGCAAACATAACGTAACGATATTTAATATTGAATATCGAGTGAATTCGAATGTATATAGAGATTAATTATGTCACCCTATATAGATCGATGTAAATAACACACTGAAAATAGATTTACATATGAATATAAGTTAAGGTTTATGTAATAAGATTATTATAGAGTTATATAGAATTATAGAATAGAATATAGAGTTTAGTGCAAACCGGCGCTTAATATAGAGATAGCTTTATTCATATGTAAGATAGATATAAGATGTAAATTTTATAGTATAGATTGCATGCAAATAGATGATAAGAAATTGATATTAATATACTTTGATATATAAAAATATGATAAATAAACAGGAACGCGATATCCGAGCCAACGAATAGAGCCACGACGTCTAACAGGATACCGTTAGTCGCCGGCCCGATTTTGCTTATAAGCACGGTCCGCGAGGTACTACAGGGGGTCCGGGTCCGACTCAAGTTCAGGTCACAAGACCAAGCAAGTTCGTACAGACGAACCGATAGAGGGCACCCGGGTGCATAATAAAAACGCGGCTATACCGGCACGTGTAAGACCGTTAGGGGGCGGAGCCAAACCTGTCTCCGTCTCGCTCCCTCAGAGCCAAGCCTCGGGTTCCGCAGAACCCACAGCAAAAAAGCCGCGCCCACCGCCGCCAGTGACGATACAAGATAAGTCGCAGTGGATGTTTATCTCCACTAGGCTTAATCAACTCAAAATTAATTATACGTCCGCCTTGAACGTTCAGGCGGGCATCCAAGTAAAGGTCCCGACCAGCACCGACTTTCACGCGCTGACTAAATTCCTTCGGGAATCCAAGTTGGCTTATTTCACATACGCTCTCGAGGAGGAACGCCTCCTCAGAGTAGTACTCCGCCGCGTCCCTGCCGAAATCTCGGTAGAAGA
>MU159857.1:15345-29124 GCA_015888305.1 Antheraea pernyi | reverse complement strand
TAAGTGATCACCGCCGTCCATAGACACTAGCAACACCAGTGGAGTCGCTTTGGGGGGTGGGTTAATAGAGGGAAGGGGAGGTAGGCCTCCAGCGCTCACTGACCGAACGAAACAAACGAATTTAGTATGTATTCATTTATATTACATATGTATAATATAATAATAACAATGAAGCACTTCAATGAGTAAGCGAGTCCAAGTTTTTGAATAAATTCATACATTATTTCAGTTTTTCGTTTTGAGTAAAATATGCTTCCTCGAATAACTATGACAAGAATTGTATACGATTTGGAAATGTTATCATTTCTACGTAATAATATAATTTTACGTTTGTAAATTTGTAGTTGTTTGTAGCGTTTAATTTTATGTTTAATCTGTACTATTATTATTAATTTGGTTTGTTTGCTTCACTGAAATTTTGTAAACATTTCTGAGGAGTTCGGGCATAAGGGTATTTTGTTTCTTCTCGAACTGACTACGCTATTGACCTAGCAAGGTCTTACTTAACAGCTTCACTGGACTACACATATGGGTACATTTTAACTACAATATATGTAATATTCCCGGGGGATAAAAGAATGAAAGCGAGCGAAGGCGTATATTGGTACTATTTATTAACTGCCTAAAAGAGGGAAATATAGTGCATAAATTTACGAGTGATTCGGTCAATTGAAATTCTCGCATATCATATCATGTTATGATAAAAAAATAGTGCGTGTAGTCCCTCCGCGCGGAAGAAGTGAAACTTCGTAATGTGGAAATGAAAATAGGAAGGGGTAGAAATTGATTTTTAGTGAAATCATATTGTTCCTTTAAGACAAACTTTATTAACATTGCTTACAATTCACAATTGATCGCATCTTTTAATTATCATTTTCGAGTGGAGAAATATCCAAATTTATAACATTTACAACGAGGTTATGATAACTAAAGTAAGATACGAAATGTTTGATTATTTTCCTCCCTCTGTCTCTTTCTATTCCGCCTCCCCAGGAGCGTTGAACGTTTTTTTTTTTTTTTTTTTTTTCTCGAACTGACTACGCTATTGGCCTTTTTGGAGGCCTCTACAGCTTCACCGGACTACTAAGGCGAGCGCTTAAGGCACTCAGCCGATTTTATTCTGGTAACTAGCTCAAGGGTGCACGGCACACCTCGGCTTGGCCGTTACCTGTTGCATGCAATTCGCGTTAAAAGGGACGGAACCCCCGAATACCCACGACCGGGCCCAGTCACGGGTGCTAGGGGGTAGGAGGGGTAGGAGACTAGGGAGAGGGGAAGGGTAGAGGGTGAAGGGGAAAGGATCCGGGACGCTGGCGGGCAACACCAAACTGCACGTTTCGCCGAAGAGGGAATTTATTCGATAGACTTACAATAGTCCTTACAACTGACGCGAATCGCGGTTACAGCGGTCACTGTACACGGGTACAGGTCGTCTCAACCTGTTCACTTCCATTGATGACATCTCTGCTAAAATAGCCGGAAGAGATACATGCACGACGTTTTGAATAAGCTCTAAGATATTCCCTAATATATCACTGATATTGCCCTGTAAAGTTATTTAATACGTTTAGTTGAAGCGTGAATAATTCAACGTTCGTTATATTTATTATTAGTTATAATTTATATCAGAACTAACTATTATGTTGTTATTTGACACTTATAGAAATGTTTCAATAACTGCACCTGAGAGCCAGAACCTCATGTTTAACTATTATAAATCACATCACCATATATCATTACGAGAGTTAATGGTCAAAGGACAAACTTATAAAGCGTAAAAAATAATAAAATTTCAACAAATTTAATTATAGTAATGCTTATTAAATTGTAATTAAAACTTGTTCTTTTTTTGTTTGAAAGAAAGATAGATAGATTTGGAGTGTCGAATAACATCATAAGACTTGAGACACCCAAGCCAACCTCATCTGCACGTGAGGTGCACATACACCCTACTGGATAATGATGTAGTGGTAGGGTTTTACAACCTGACTGGGTCGCAACCACCATGTATATAGCGAAACAGCCCGTTATAGTGATTCGCTTCTGAGGGCCGCGTTTCGGGATCAGCCTGTGCATATCCAGCTTTTTACAGGCCGGCATGACAGCGGCGACGGGTGATAGATAGTGTGTCACTCGGTGATCGCCATTGTTTTTGGATTGTACTGTACTTACCATCAGGTATAGTGCAGTCATTTTGCAAAAAAAAAAAGATAAATAATATATTTTAGTCAAAAATGGAGACAAAAACTACAGAATAAGAGGAGATCTGGCTGAATTCACTGTATTCTTTTATTTTTCAGGCAAGTTTCATATTTTGCCGGCAATCATGAGAGGAAATATATTTCTTTAGTACTATTTCACATTTTCCATACAGAGCCAAAAGAAATATTTATTGTGTAGTTTCATAATATTTTGTAATCTCTAAACCTAGAGAAGACAACATATATAATCTATACACATGTTTATGTATATATTTGTATATACATATATACAATTGCAACATTTATTGTTTATCAGTGCCAAGTTCTAAAACAACTAAGCTGATTTCTACAATACTTTTAGTGTTAAAGAAAAACTTCAGTGTATTACGTATGATATTATATAAGCTCAGCTAGTCTTATTAAATTACAATAAAAAAATAGCGCAACATAATACAGATAATAACAAGTAATTCTCATAAAAAAACAAAACACCCTTATGAGAATGTAGTCGCGAGTTCCAGCTGGTGCCTAATACGTTTTTAATATTATTATTAAATATTTACCGAAATAAAACTTCTTACAATCCAATGCGTCAGGTGAACGCTATTTGGTAGAATTCCAATCAGTGCTATAGTCTCCTGAAATGGATAGAATGATAAATCAACATAAATTAGATATTTCATTACATATCATTCATTATTTTTTCTTCTTCTTTCATCACTCTTTGACACGTTATATATACATTTTCTAAACTAATAATAGCAATATTACATACTTTTAGCAATATTCATGAGTATAGATATATGAAATAATACATTCGAAAGTGGAATAATAATGGCCCTGCTTCTATTTTGATAATAATTACTCAAATTTTAACGAAGCGACAATACAATTTTTAATAAATGATACTCGAAAATCGCTAAGTTACTAGCTATATACCAAAATAACATGAAGAAACAGTTACAACCGTACATAAACAGGTGTAGAGTACATATGAGTTTTTTTTTTTATATCAAGAGGTGGGTCACCTGGTGTTAAGTGATTACCACCGTCCATAGACACTAGCAACACCAAGGGAGTCGCAAGTGCGTTGCCAGCCTGTGTATGGGGGAGGGGGAGGGAGAATGGGGGAAGGGGAAGGGAGGTGGTCCTCCGGCGCTCTCACTGACCGAACGAAACGCAACAATGCATTCACTGTTACTTCACGTCAATTTTCTGTGAGAGGGTGGTACTAACCCGGGTGAGCCGACCCATTCATGCTGAAACTACTAATAGCTACAGCGTGGCTCTACCACCTACAAAGAATAAATTAGGTGGCTCTACCACCTGAGTATAGAATAAATTGATTCAAAATTTACCAAGCATTGCACGTGAAGTTTCATACTGAGCAGGTTATCCAACAAATACTTGTACATCAACAAGGAATTTCTGAGTAATTTTGTTTTAATTCTGATTTCATTTCGTCCAATAATGTTAACCGGAATCGTGATCGTCTCCATTGATTTCCTAATGGTCTTCATACGACTATGCAATACACCGAAAACCGCAATTATCGACGTATAGTGAATGTTTCGAATTAATGATAAGATGACTAAAGTTAAAAAAAAATTTAAATTTTTTAAGGGAATATGAATGACTACCAATAAAATTGTAGTTAATTTTATCAATAAAGTAAGAATCACAATTATAAAAACATTACGCGGAATTATTGAGGCACCTTTAACACCCATTATAGCGTCAAATGTGTTAATATTGTTGTAATAATTTATAAAAACTTTCTCAGCTGTAACTAAACTGAATGACATAATAAAAATATATTCAAATACAAATAATAACTGAACAACGATACTACTCATAGTTTTAAAATATACGAACATGGCAATAATAGTAACGGACGCGCAATACATTTTCAAAAACAACCGCATCTCTTTAGACCTACTGATATCACAGTAACAACCGAAAATAAGACGAATGTAAATAAAAATATACACAGAAGAAGATTTCAAACGTTGCTTTAGAGTTGAACTAATTAAAGGCATTTTTGTGGTTAGTGAGTTCACTGAAGCAACCGCCGAGAACAAGTGGCTTTAAAAACTTTCCACGTCAGTACAGTACAGGAATAGAACAAGGCTTGTGTTTCTAGAATATTCTATAAACAATGTTTGTGTGCGTGGATTTGTAAATGTGTTCGTGAATAGATATATGACGACATAACTTTATACATGAAAGTTATTTTTCTGTTTATTCATAGGTATCGATCAATATGTGTATCTATTTAGAAATGGTTCAGGAAAATTCTACTAATGAATTAAAAGTTTAAAAATATATTCCAGTAGGTCGAGGCCTTACAAAACAATGTTATGCTTCAATATGTTATCTGATATGTAATCTATAATCCATAAATGAATAAAACTAACTTTTGCAAGCGACTTCACTCGTAGTAATGCAGAATTAACCTATGTCTCTGGAACAATACTTTTTTCTGGACGAGAAGTGGTACCCTATGTATTTTTAATATTTCTACTTAAAATAGAAGTATGATTAGCTTCAGTAGTTAAGACGTGGAAGATCAACAAACTCACGTCCCTATTACTAAGGATCTATGTTGGAATATATGAGATTAATAAACTCGAACATAATTCAACCAATAACCGTGAAAATTTGCACATAGGAGTATTTTTTCAGAAAGCGTTTTATGCTATCGGTTTTTTTGTAACTTGGTACTAGGTGGCGGCAGGATATATTCTATTGTTATTACTTTTATATCATAATTTATAGCGAAGGAAGTGGCGGTTGATTGCTAGTTTTACCATAAATGTGATGGTGCGGTTGTATGAATACTTGCCTGTACGTCTTACTCAAACGGCTGGAAAGATTCTAATGTAATTCTGATTCAATTGTTTCGTAGAATACGATATACCTATTAGTGTACTCTTGTTGCTTAGGAAAGTGTAAGAATCACAATAACTGCAGTCCGGTTCAAACGTTGTGAAGTAGATGCGAAGAAAACAAATTTGTGTATCAGATGGACTCGAAAGAGGTGAAGGCGGAGCGGCGCACGCCCGCGCGCTTACCTCATCCTTATTGCGTTCACGTCGACACGTGTAACAGTGCAGTACAGTCGCATTCAGAATTCTTAATAATTTCGTTCTTAGGTACATGTTATTGCTATTTTTGATCTTTTCCTCTTCTTGTGAGAGTTTTTGTTATTTTCGTACTTTTTTCTCTTTATTGTTACTTGTTTTTAGTAGTTTATTAAAAGACTCACACTCACAATCCACTTCGAAAAATTATGTTTTTATGGAAGGCATTGCCTCATTATAAACACGTGTTTTATTAAGAATGTGTTTTATTTACAACAACACTATTGTAAACGCACTTATAATACCTACACATTACATGATAAAAAGCATATAATAAAACGAATACTGTATATAGCGCATCATTCAATTAAAGTACACGATCATTCAAATCTCACCAACAAGGTGGCGATCAAATTTCATCAAATGTTGTCAAATAGCGAATTTGGAGGGAGTTGGAGCGCCTGGTCACGATGGTCACAACTCTTGTGGTCAGGCTCATCAGGAGGTTGGGCCTCAGGGTGACCCTCGAGAAAACCGAGGCCCTACTCTTTCATGTGCCCATTTCTTAAATGATACAAATGAGTTCAGTACTCAGGTACAATTGAAATACAAACTACTCGTTAAGTAATTTTAATATTGTTTTTACTTTTTTTCTTTATTTGGTCTACGAAGCTGTGCTCAATCTTACACATTGGAGTAATATATTCCATAATATACATACTTAAGATTAAACACTTTTAGACGTAAAGCTACATTATATGGACGGTGCGTATGTAAAATATAAAAGATAAATAACTAATGTAACTTACACAAATGAAGTACTGAATTACAAAAAAAAGATCAAATAAAACAACACTAATACTATATGTTATACATAAACAGAGGCAAACAAGAAGAATAAAAAACTAAAATACTAAAGTAGTTAAAAAATACTAAAATAAAATAATTTCAAGGTTATTTATGATAATATTGTTTTAATTTAGTTTTGAATGAGCCTAAAGGACAACAGAGAAACAAATCTAAGTCCTTTTAAATCTTGTTATACGACGAACACATCCGATAAATGGGAGAATGCTGACCCAAATTGGTTCTCGATTATGGTAAGGTAAACGTTTTTCGATTACACAAACGACTTGATGAACGAGGAATACAAAAGGGCAGACTTTTTAATATCTCTATGTTATTAGAGTTGTTAAAATTATCAAGTATTATAACAAAATATTGGTACATTTTTAATTACAATTAATAGATAGTGCCAAACCTATTGTTTTAGTACTTTTTAATATTGTAAGCGTTTTAAAACATTTTAATACTGTAAGTCAGTGGTGGACAAAACCACAATATACCACACAACAAATACCATACAACGTTAATATAAGTTTATTTTATTCTCTCTCCTCACCACCTAAAGAAAAAAATATGCACCCACTGCGCTGTAAAAAAATATCATTGTGCACTTGCTTTCAAAAAGGTTGGCCAGCGCTGGTAAGTAAAGTAAACTGTTTCTTAACTTTACAAAACGCAGTAGCTACATTTTAATTAGAACAATTTATGCAGTGTGTAATCTTAATAATATTACAGCAGTAAACAGCATACAAAACGGTCAATAACTTCAAAAGTATTTATTTCATAGCAAACAAACAAACAAACTTGGATATTCCAAATAAAATAAAGTATTTCTAAAGCTTATAAAATGCAGTTAAGTGCATTTTAATTAGAATAATTTGTGAATTGCAGTTATGCAGTAGCCTTAATAATAATGTTACAACAGTGAATAGCACACAATTCAGTTAATAATTTGAGAAGTATTTATTCCATAATAACACCTGTACACTCCAATTAAAACGAACTACACACATCAAAAAGTCTAAGCAACATGCGTAATATTACAAATTTTATCATTTATATTAATTAATTTCTAAGTATTCAAATCTCAAACAAAATGCATAGGTAAGTAAACTTTTCTGTTATTGATGACATACTGTAAAAAAAGAATGTGATTATGTTTTGTTTTTTCATAAAATTCAAATGACTGCGAATTTGTTTGAATTTAAGTGCGTTTTAATTGCTACGTTTAGTCTTGATTTTATAATTTTACCAACCATTTAAATAAAGTTAGCGACAAAATTGAATTGTTAGATATTCTTTACGTCATGAAGCGACGTCATTTGATGGCAGATGAAATGCAAAGAGCTGTAGGGATGTTGCAAGCGGGAAGTAATCAATCTCAGGTATCTCGACATTTTGGCATTCATAGAAGTGTTATTTGTCGTCTTTGGCAGCGCTACAATAATACAGGAGAACCCGCTGAACAGCATCCAGGCCGTAAAAGGAGTACAACCACTCGGCAAGACCGGTACATACAACTGACTGCAAGACGCCAGCCGATGTTAACCGCTCGAGAGATAAGTTTGAGGCTACAAATTTCAAGTGGTGTTGATGTAAGTCCTCAAACTGTGCGAAATCGACTGCATGAGTACGGCCTACGAGCTCGACGCCCAATCAGGTGCCCACCGATACGTCACGGGAATCGCGCTCGTCGATATGAATGGTGTAGAGAACGCATAACATGGACCCAGGAACAATGGGATAAAATTATGTTTTCCGATGAGTCGCGATTCGGGTTTAAGCCTGATACAAGAAGGGTGCGAGTGTATCGTCGGCCCGGAAATACTGAAAGGCTCAGGTGCGTTCAGGAAGTTCATCCATACAGCGGCTCAACAGTTATGTTATGGGCGGGTATTATGAAGAACAGGCGAACTGAGCTCGTTTTTGTAAATGGAAACATGAATGCTGAAAATTACATTGAGGATATTCTTAGACCTTATGTCTACCCATTTGCACAAACCTTTGGCTCCGATTTTAGGTTAATGCATGACAATGCGCGTTCACATACAGCTCGGCGAACCAGTGAATACTTTGCAACGGAGAACATCCGGGTATTGCCCTGGCCTGCACAATCGCCAGATCTCAACCCCATCGAGCACGCATGGGACATGCTCCAGAGACGTGTTTTGAAGGACTTGGACGGAGCGACAACAACCCAACAGCTGAAGGATTTGCTACAATTCCATTGGGAGCGAATACCGCAAGATGATATAAACAGTCTCATTAATTCAATGAATAATCGTTGCCGACAAGTTCTGAATAGCAGAGGAGACCATACTTTGTATTAAATTGTTCTATTCTTTCACAAAAAATACATTTTCTTTAGAAATTTCATTTTGTAAGAAAAAAGTTTAGTTTCTTATGTATCTTAGTTTCTACAGTATATTCTAATATTGTTCATCTATTAAAAGAACTTATAAAGACAACAGCTGTTATTTTTACATCATAGAACCCTAAAGATATTATTTTAAAAATAAAATACAACGTTATAATATGAAGAACCATCCTAAAATTTAAATTAGTACATGTTGCTTAGACTTTTTTGATGAGTGTATTTCTAAAGCTTATAAAATGCAGTTACCTAGATTTTAATTAGAATATTTTGTGAAGTGCAATTGTGCAGTAATCTTAATAATATTACAATAGTGAATAGGATACATTTCGGTTACTAATTTGAGAAGTATTTATTCCATAACAACACTTGGATACTCCAATTAAAACAATTTTTAAAGCTTAGAAAATGCAGTTATATACATTCTAATTTAGATAATTTGTGCATTAGCCGTAATAATATTACAACAGTGAATATCATACAATACAGTTAGTAATTTGAGAAGTATTTATTCCATAACATTGCTTTGATATACTAATTATAACATAAATTTCTAAAGTTTTATAAAACGTAGTTAACTATATCCTAATTAAAATATGTTGTGTAATGTATTATTATCTCAATAATAGAAGCGTTTTATCTTACAATAACACGCATATTAATTTACTTACCTTATTCGAAGCTTACTTATGAGATAGGCACTTCCGTTTCCCGCCGGCATGCCCACTTTTGACAGTTAATACATCTGACTTCCGGTCATATACCCTTCTTGTCTCTCCCCACCATGGCAGAGAGGCGTATTTATAGAGAGACGCCATCTTTTACCTTCATTGAGTCGAATAATAATACCAGGCAGAATTTAAAATATTAAGCTTCGAATAAGGTAAGTAAGTTAATATGCGTTTTATTGTAAGGTAAAACGCTCCTATTAATTTGACTTGACCTTATTCGAAGCTTACTTATGAGACTTGTTTGTTATCGCCTGGTGGTGGTAGAGACACCGACGCCAATATGATCTAAATAAGTCAGATTCACAATGGGAATCTAATTACACAAGAATTGACATTAATTAGCAGTGATTACAGAGGTATTATCAATTGTGAATAAAACCTATGTATTCAAGAAGGCAATTCCCTCTGAAAGATGCCTTAAACATATTGCATTTGACACCCGAGTCCCAGAGTGTTACAAAGTGGAATTTATCCAATTTGAGGATCTACAAATATTGTCACCGCTACTACCTGTATTTCAAAAAATTATTAATACAGATTATGAAATACTAAATCCTCCAACCGAATCCTTAACATGGTTTGTATTTGTTATAATAAAGGTAACTGGTAACTAAAACGTTCACCACATTTTAGTATATAATCATTAATTTATCAGAAACTACACCATAGTGTCTTAATTGCCTTTAAACGAGTCGTCGTTACGGACGGATTCGGTTTCACCCCGGTAGATTTTAATAGATTTAAAAATCATACGATATGAGAATCCATTTGGTCCGTACTATGACTATTATAAATAATTTTACCTAAAACAGACTAGATTGTTTGAAATCAAGCCACTTCTCGACTAATCTGGTTTTAATATTAGTAATGTGCCATCACCACATGAATCTGTATACCAAGCGATATAAAATAAGTTTTACACATTAACATATATTTGAAAAGGGTTTAAGAGCGTCAATGATTCCTTCTAATAATAATCTAGAAGTAGTACGAAAGTTAGACACATTAGCTATCTAAGCAAAACCACCCCAAGTGATATTCAAAACAATCGTTGTATGTAAAAATCACTGGGTTAAAATAACCAAAAGATTCATACTAGTATCGAAAGTCTTCAGAGCTTAGAGAGAGATCTAGTCAATTTGGAAATATCTATTGGAATTGGCTTGGAAATTTTTTGGCTAAATAAGCGCAAGAACGCTTAATTTTGATACAAACATATAGTGATGACAAACTCCTTTTACAAGCACTCTTGATCTAGCAGTTTTGACAACAAACTTACAAATGTCTCGAAAAGAAACCAATCGTTTCACCAATTAGAAATGACTGATATGATGCGATACCATACAGTAATCTAAAGCAATTTCTGTTGTTCCTACCATTATGTTCAAAGCCGAACGAAATGGTTTGCCCGCACCATCATGCTATTGGCCTTGACCAAAGAGGTCGTGCGGCGCGGGGAAGTGGCAGAGACACCTCACGGAACGCAAAGCACTTGCGACGCTACGCCTCGCTCCTCGTTGTCTGCACCCACTACAGGTAACAGATGCATCGCTCTCATGCTGTCTCACCTCAAACTAGTTCAGCGAAGTTACGTGACAGTCTTGACTGCAACCATTAGTGCCACTGCGTACTCCTCATTTGGTTCTGTTATTTTGGGTTATTCTAACGAATATTTTTCGCTGCAATCAATTTATTAGAGGCATGACCATGGCAATGTAAGTCAGTGACCTTATGAGGGTGCTACATAACACCTTTAAGATTCTATGAAGAAGCTACGCAAACTCTAGTGACTTTACTAGTACACGGAATAATAGTCTTTAGTATCGCAGTAGAATTGTTGCAAAAATGTTTTGCGAAGAGTTTAGAATCGTTGCAAAAACGTTTTACGAAGAGTTCACATATTTGTACATGGCAACAGTTCTACATCTTTTGTACAAGGCAACAGTTCGACCTCTGAAGCCAGTCGGAAACTGCTTAAACTACCGAATATCAAACCTCCAATTTAATATCCTTAAATAGATGCTTCTGCCTTACACCCTGCGCCGGTTCCTTCTAATTTCTCGTGCTCCTGTCGGAAGTCTTTACATATTTGCCTGCTGACGACCAAGGCTACTTCTGAAGTTACGCATGTTATTATAACAACCCCACTAGATGAATGATCAATAGCCATACAAATAATAGCGTTGACACAGCCAGTTTAAGCTGAACGTGCGCCATTTACAACCCTTGGAAGAGTTCCTTATTTTTGTGCTATTGTAAACGGCGAGTATATGTAACCTACGAGGATGAGTTAGGATGACTGAGCTTTACGTCTATTTCTATATAAAAAAGAATCTCAGAGTTACGATGACTGAGCTTTACGTCGATTTCTATATAAAAAAAAATCTCATATTGATATAGTGATTGCTGAAAGTGATTGCTGAACCAATAACGATGTTGCAGTCGGTAAGAGGAAGCTTGCTAGGTAGCAAGGATTCCATGTTACGCCTGCCAGAACACTATTTTATAATTCGCGTACCTCTGCGGGGAGACACACGATCGTTAGATTGAGTTATTAGGCTTCGGCCAGAAACCATGTTACGATCATGCGAGGACACACCGAATAACAGCCATACCATTAATGTTATCCGAACGAGTTGTGTTCCTGCAAGAGTTCCTATCATCCTATCTGCTCCTGCGACTGCCAAGAGAGACTTGACAGTCCATTTCTCCGAAGTCTCTCCCGACGCAATTTGGTGTACACGTATGACTGGCATATCACAAATTCGCGGTAAACGCACGCTCACAGTTTGGACAGGTCAACACACCGTTACTATAATTATATTGTATAGCTTTAGGTGGTCTGGGTTCCTATATATGTATACACTACTCCTGCGCACTGGCACCTACTAACCTCTATGATGTGTGCGGTCCTGCGAGGAGACTTCGAATAACTGCATACTGTATAGCCTTGCGCGGGCTCGTTAGATGATACGCGCGCTCCTGCACGGAAGCACTGTATAGCCCTGCGCGGGCTCGCTACATGATCCGCGTGCTCCAGCGCGGAGGCACTGAATAGCCTGCGCGGGTTCGTAATGTGATTGGTGTGCTCCTGCGCAAAGGCGCTGAATAGCCATGCGCGAGCCATTTACGTGATATCGCGTGCGCCAGTGCGAAGGCAATGAATAGCCCTAAAATAAGCTAAATCCAATCTTATTTTTATATTTTACGTTATTTTACAAGATCTTCAAATTATGTAAAAACCTAAAAAGCTTATGCATGGGAAATTTGAACTTTGTTCTCGGTGTATAAAAACAGAAAATCTAAAAAAAATAAACATGTCATATGAAACGATTAAAAACCCTGCGCGGGTTATTTATATACCCTGCGCGGGTTATTTATATACCCTGCGCGGGTTATTTATATACCCTGCGCGGGTTATTTATATACCCTGCGCGAGTTATTTATATAATCGCAGTGATCCAGCACTGATACTCTGAATAACCCTCCGCGGGTTATTTATATAGACTTAATCCTGCACAGATACTGAATAACCTGCTAGTGGATAATTACATTATAATTGACGTGCTTCTGTCGTGCTCAAGCGAGCACGACGAGACAATGTGCCATTTGGAGACGTAAATTTATCACTTCCCGCGAGCCCGAGGGTTAGGCCCACATTCGCAAAAATCCATGCAAGCTGTAGCATTTAAGAGTCTTCGAGCTTGCATAGCGCTCGTACGAGATTCGTCGTCTGACAACAGATGGTAGTTTGCGTACTGGTTATTTGACCATTGCTTTTCTCAATCACACAGCAATTCTTTTCTCAATCACACAGCAATTCTCCACAATCCGTGATCAGTAACTTCAAGCTGTATCACCACAAGATATGGCTTACCATAGTATCCCGATGAAATACCGCTAAAAATAAGTTTATATTAAAGAAATGTATTGATTATTCAAAAATAAACTGTCGTGGGACTTTAAATAAAAAGTAATTAAAATATTATTTTAGGGTAAACAATAATAATATGGCATGGCTTCGCTGCAGGCGTTCCAACGATCTGAATATCTAATTGAATATTCAGTGAACGCATAGTTTCGAAATAATAATGCTTCCTACTAAAGCTCGCAATTTATAACACCAGTACTATATGGTATTGTATAGAGGATAATATTACTACTATGTACTTCGATATATCATCGATATATACTGCGGCGCAGATATTTACCCCTCCCCCCTTTTTTTCGACATTAATTTAGGGGAAGGTTGGATTTTCAGTACCATTCGAGTGCTGTCCAACCTTTTTTTTTTTAACGTGGGGAAATCTCTTATGGATACGCCACCCTCCCGGGGGAGAGGGTGGGTTATGTTCGAGTTGCACGGACTAAAACCCCACGGTTTACCGACAGACCGTTTTGTGGGGGCGGCAAGGGATCGTTCAAGCTTATCAACCTTGTAGAGCCGCCCCCACGGTTCGCCCGGCGGAAGGTGACCGCCGGGATCCTACCTATAGAGGGACAGACCGGGTACACACCGGCTGCCCCCTCTCGTCTGCCGGACC
>MU159857.1:0-15011 GCA_015888305.1 Antheraea pernyi | reverse complement strand
AGACGCCGTCTCTCCGCCTCTACCTCCCTGGGAGCCGGAGGCTCCCCCCTTCGTTTCCTCGCCGCCGTGAACTCGTACACGGCGGCGAGAACTCCTGCCTCCAGCTCCCAGGGCAGGGAGCCGGCGAGCGTGAAGGCCGCCGCCGAGGACACCGTCCGGTATGCCCGGATTGCCCTCAGTGCCACCGTACGCTGCGCATTGCGGAGCGCACGTCGGCGAGGGAACTGTTCCGAGGCTATGCCTCCCTCAGTGAATTACAACGCGGTTCACAGATGTACACCAGTCATGGGAGTTATTTCTCGCTCGTTTTGTAGAGCGGCTGGTTTCGATATTATTCTATTTGGTTAATTTTTTCATTGGTTATTTGTCGCCATCCTCCGTGACGACTAGATCTCGAGGAGAAGGTTTGTGTCGTGAGTCCGGCGGTCTTGCGTGAAGCGGAGCGATTCCCTTAATGAAAGGGAAGCTCGACGCATCCGCTCGCTCGAACATTGCTGTTGATATTCGTGTAATGAAAGCATCTAGTCCCTCCCACTTCAAGTCGCGCGCAATGGTTGTGTTGCGTACGTAGCGGGGTGCTCCTGTGATGGTCCTGAGGCTCAGGCGCTCTTGCGCTCTGAGCCTCTCTTTTTGTGTATCCGACAGGTATGCGTTCCAGGCCGGTGCCGCGTAGGTCAGACGAGATCTCACATATGTTTTGTAGATCCCGAGCTTCGTTTTTAGAGGCAGCGAAGATGACAGCACGGGCTTGAGTTTAGCCCGTGTCGCTCTGGTTCGTCGTATGACGTGATCTACGTGCTTCTTAAACCTAAGTAAGCTGTCGATTTATACTCCTAGGTACTTGCCTCAACCATGGTACGCTTTTCCCCTGTAGGAGTAATGGCGGCGGATACGGGTGCATTCCCGTGATAAACGCTTGTGTTTTGGCGACATTGACCGTCACTCTCCACCGATCTAGCCAGTCGGGCAGTGCCGCTAACGTCGGACGCAGATAATCTGCAGCGTATTTTTTGTTCGCAGAGAACGCAAAATACGCTGCATCATCCGCGTACAACGCGAGCTCTGCCCGGCCGACCCGGGGAATGTCGTCGGAAGGCGAGAGGCAGCTGCCTTGGGGTACCCTGGTGCGTACCCAGCGTTCCGTAGAGGATACCCCCTCAACCGCCACTACCACACGGCGGTTTTCGAAGTAGGATGCAATGACACGTACTAATCTTCGAGGCGCGGAAGGCGTCAGTAGTTTGTACAGTAGACCCTCATGCCATACCCTATCGAACGCCTTCTTCATATCCAAGAAGACTGCCGCGAAGTAGTGTCCTCTGTTTGCGCATACAGACATCTGATGTATAATTCTGCATAACTGTAGAGACGTCGAATGTTCACTGCGGAAACCGAACTGTTCGCCCCTTAGTGGTAGGTGGGGGGTTAAGTGTTGCAGTAATAATTTTTGACGTTGTGTTGAGGAGAGTAATGGGCCTGTAACTTCCGGGTTTCCTCACATCCTTTCCCGGTTTGGGAAGCATGATGACCCGTCCGATTTTCCAGCTGTCAGGAAAGTGTCCCGAGCGCAGTATCCCGTTAAACAGGCGCGCCATCGCCGCGACGGTTTTAAACGGCAGGTGGCGCAGCGCTGCGTTTGTTATGCGGTCCGCGCCCGGGGCTTTCTTAGATAAAAATGTGGAACGCTTCACGATTTTGCGTGTCATCCTTGCGCAGGGGCCATGCTAATCTTCTCTGTATCGTTCCAATTTTAGTATATGTACTGCCGAAGCAAGTACAATGAAGTTAAAAGATGGCGTCTCTCTATAAATACGCCTCTCTGCCATGGTGGGGAGAGACAAGAAGGGTATATGACCGGAAGTCAGATGTATTAACTGTCAAAAGTGGGCATGCCGGCGGGAAACGGAAGTGCCTATCTCATAAGTAAGCTTCGAATAAGGTCAAGTCAAATTAATATTAGAATTGTAAATAACAAGAAATACAATTACAATTTAAAATTAGTTATTTGTATTATTACAATAACATATGTAATGCTTAAGCTGAGAAGTTTTATAGGTAAGGACGAATCTAACGGAATAGCTCGACATATAATATATTTGCAAGGTCGTCGTGTTATGTACTGCAGCATCGTTTCCAATTCAAAACGTAGTGATTCATCTGCAAAGACGTATTATCAATGAAACAATTTTGAGTAAATAAGTAATATTTTCTTTGTATAAAGTGTTATGAGCCCACTTTTCTACTTGTCTCGTCGTTTTAGAAACAGTTAATTATTGTTACAAAAGTTATGTCAATGAAATCTTTATTTTTAAATATTAGCTTCAGGAATTCATTCCTCTTTTAAGTCATAACACTTGGTGCAGAAGGAATTAGCGCTATATTAATATTAATAGCCAGCAAGATTATCAAGTAACAGGTCCTTTTCGATGGTTGCCTTTTGAATGTACTCATGGATGTAGGGTAGAAATTGGTGACATTCGCACTCTCTCGTGCCTTTAAGCAACTATAAGTTTAGCGAGAGAAGCTGTTGGTGAGTTAATAATTAATAAATCGAAAACTAGTCGAGGAAAACTAACTTTAGATTAAATATTTCTTTTTATAATATGCTACTTTTTGCCCGTGACCTTCCTAGACTTAATGTAAATTTGACCTATGCCTCGGAAACATGCCCTCGGATGCCCATCTCCCCTCTCCCCATCCCTTTTCCCTCCTCCTCTTCTCCCCTTCCTCCCCCAAACACAGGCTAGCAACGCACTTGCGATTCACCTGGTGTTGCAAGTGTCTATGGATGGTGGTGATCACTTATTACCAGGTGACCTACCTGTTCGTTTGCCACCTATGACATAAAAAAAGCATCTTCTAACAAAAATGAACGTAGCTATAATGTTTGTCAAATATTACAATGCCGTAGTGCCATGCCACGTCTCGGCGACCAAAATTTTTCACAAACGGTAAGACCAAGTTTTAATATACATTACAATTCTATAATCTGATTAATCATTGTTTATAATTGAAATTTCACGCAGACTTAGTCGCGGGCTCAGCTAGGTTATTAATATTATTAAGGATAAACACGGACTCGTGATTATTTATTCCACAAGTAGATATCATAATACGTCGAATAATACAACAAATGTCTTACCTGAACAACGAGTCAATTGCTTAACAATTATCTTTTTAATCTCGTTTACTTCAATAGTCGACATTGCTGCCATAATAGCTGGACAACAAACAGATGTGATGTTTATAGCAAGTTCTAATGTATTCCTGAATGTACCAATATTATCACTCTGTAACATTAACAATGAAAAAGATGCATATTAATCAATTACATTGTCTTTGACCTGGATACATTACGATATTGATCATCTATTTAGTCTCGCCTGATCAGTGTGCCTGATAAGAGTTACGCTGGATTATAGTTCCAGGTTTTTTATACTCCCAAAACGCATCGAACCAAAAGAGAGTTGGTGTTTATCGCCTTGTTCATGATGGAACTGATCTATTCGAGTATAGACATTCTACCAACTTGTACGGGTTCTGCTAATTCTGGTATTATCATATATATTAATACGTGAAGTGAAAACTTAGTACCCCTTTTTAATGGAATTGCGCGAACGGATGAACTTGAAATTTAGCATAGTTAAAGTTTATGAGGAGGAGAAGTATAGAAATATATTTTTTTAAATATAAAATGCATTGCAAGTATATTAAATTAATTAAAATATACATTACTCGCACTACTGCTTGAATTTTACACAACATATACACACATGTAAATAAAAAAGAGGTTCTGACATCCTTCATTATACTCTTACGTTCCAATTACCTTTTCAATATTTTTAACATGACTGACGTTGCATGACTTACATGCTCTTTGAAATCAACTGGTCAAATTGTATGTTAATTTAATAATCATGTAATATGTAAATTCATAATATACATTAATAATTAATTGATAAATTATTTATATTTAGAAAATTTATGGAACCACTGAAATAATTATCATTCTCTTTGGTCTTATTGAATGCCACAATTTTTTTATGACAGGACTGCTTTCACTTCATGTCACTGATTCATGTTGCCATAAGAGAGTAATGCTATATTATCCAAGTCAATGTCAATATCTTAATGTGTCGTATTTTTTATGGTGAACTCGCTTCAAATGATGATTCAATAAAAAAATGAGCCAAAAAATACTTTGAAAATCAAAATAAGAAAATTTGTTTGCTCGTGAAAGTAATCCATCACTTAGATCTCCGTAACTTGTAACCAATGATGCGGTTCAACATAATTTAGCAATTATATTTACTACAGTTCATGATGAATTTTGAAGAAAAATGAATTCATTTTCAAAAGTTAACAGTAGTATTAAAAACATCTTTGTTTTGGATTCATCATTTGATTCATATAAAAATATCCTTTGTTCAATTTAGGCCCTGAGAAGGCGCTTATGAACGTCAAAGCTACCACCGGTTCGGATAACAGCCCAGTCCTCGAGAAGAACAAAATCATAATGAATCAAAATCATATGAAAAATCATAATGTACAGACTACATTTAATTCAATATCACCCAGAAATACCATCCACCCGTGGTGCGGTGTAAAATTAATTGAAAGTTGTGTCTTGAGTTGCGATCAATTTCTTTATTTTTGTTAAGTTATACTTAGAATTTGAGAGCCACCTTATGTAGCCGTAGCCCGGTGAAGCTGTTAAGACCTTGCTTGGTCAATAGCGTAGTCAGTTCGGAAAAAAAAGCCACCTTATGTAACCGCTTGTTTTTTCGTTTCAAATTAATAATTAATTTCAATTGTCATTTAGGCATATTTTTTTAATGTTTATATAGTTAAAAAAAATACATTGATACAAAGTCACGGTGGCTTTGATAAAGACGTGAGGAATAGAATAAATGCAGGATGAATGAAATGGGCGAAATGTGTCTAGGGTAGCTTGTGACCCACGAATGCCTTTGAAACTCAAGGGGAAGGTTTATAAAACTATTATAAGACTAGTCATGCTCTATGCATCTGAGTGCTGGGCTACGAAAGAGATGGATGAGAGAAAATTACATGTGGCAGTAATGTGAATGTTAAGGTGGATGTGTAGTGTGACTAGAATGGATAAAATTAAGAATGAGTATATCAGAGGAAGGTTGAAAATAACACCCGTGATAGATATATCAGAGGAAGTTTGAAAATAACACCCGTGATAGATAAGTTGAAGAGTAATAGCTTAGCATGGTATGGGCATGTCATGAGGAGAGATGAAAATCATGTAACTAGAAAAATGTTGAGTATGTTTGAGTATATCCGTCATATACGAGTAGAGGAAGACCGAAATAGGTATGGAGGGACTGCGTGAAAAATGATATGTGCGTGAAAGGTGTGAATACTGAGATGGCATTTGATAGGAGAGAATGGAAAAAGAAAACATGTTGTGCCGATCCTACTTAGGTGGGATAAGGGTAGTGATGATGATGATGATTAAAAAAAAAAGTGGCTAATAACTGTGAAGCCATGGTGAAAACCTTTGATTATGGAAGTATACCCCTTGACAAAAGAAGCCTAATAAAGTTCAAACTTTAAAAAATCAATGAACTATGGTCGAATGTAGACCACTGGGCGCCTACTAGTTTACATTATATGCTATGCTTTAACAATATGTTTTACTCACCAAAATAAAGCATCCAATAATTCTGTGCGTTAGTGTAATGAATTTTGGTATACTAAGACTTAATATTATGATCTCCTGAAATAGGAATACTTATTATTTTCTTATTTTTTTCAAATAACCAAACTGCATATTAAATTCTGTAATTTATATCATACACAATACCCGCACAGGATCACATTCTCATATAGTGTATATAGGTGCAGATAAATGGCATCTTATTAGCCACATGAGTCGTGGCCATCTCTGAACATTATGTTGGATACGTTCCTGTAGTTAATCATTTTATACGAATATAGGGTAAGGTACCCAAGGAGTGCGTAGTTAACGAATAAATTGGTATAACTCAAATAAAAATGATCATCAATAAGTTACAATATATTCATTGGAAATATAAATTAATCAGCCTATTAAGCTACATTAAAAAGTAACAAGCTCTTATTACATTTTAATTATTTTACAAAAACGAGGACCTATTGTATTTACGATCTGTTGGAATTGTATTTCCACAAGAGTGCGTACAGTAAATCATAAAAGTACGCACGGTACCACAAGAGTACATTCAGAGTCTAGTTGCAGAAATCGCACGCATACGCTACGTTTCCACTGTATGGTTTCATACCACTATCTAGAACTTTTGCTGCAGGGTCCAATCTTTAATTATTGGCTCCATATTGTTCTCTCTTTACGACCAGAACATTGCCATCTATTTCTATAGGAAATTTCTTTATTCTTTAAATTTTTTTTATCAGGTGTTTGGTTAAATAATAGAATGTATAAAAATATATATAATTAATGTTCTTATTTTATTTTCTCGTAATTAATATTATTAATTATTGTTATTGTTCCACATTTAATTTTTACTCAATAATGTAGCCTTATGGATAGGAATTAACATTTTGGACCATTAGAAAAAAAACAAAGCAGACATTTGAATTTTTTGGAGTTTGGTAAAGTTCTTTTATAAATTAACAGTTAATAATTACTCCATATCGTAAGTATTAAGCAATAAAAACAATATTTGTAACTTTATGAATATAGAAAATTTATAAAGTCTAGTAAATGAATAATTAATTACCCAGCACTGAATTGGAAGATTAACAGTCAGAAGGTTATCCAATAAATGTTTGTACGTGATTACTAATTTTCTTGTTATATTTATCTTTCCTTTAATTTCATTCCGACCAATAATGTTCACAGGAATCGTATTCATCTCCAATGTTTTCTTAATAATCTTTATTCGACTATGAAACGTCGCAAAAACCGCAAAAATCCACACATAATTAATCTCATTAGCTAATATCATGGAAGAAAAGGTTAAGTGACTTCCCATATTTATGAAGGAACCTTGGAGGTATCTAAGAAAAAATGTATTTAGTCTAGATACGACAATAAGCGTCATAATTATTGGAATATTAAAAGGTATTATTGAGACACCTTTTACGCACATACAGGCGTCAATTGTTTTAATATTGTTAAAATATTTAAGTAAGAATTTTTCTGCTGTAAGTAAACTCGCAAACATGGCAAAAGCAAATTCCATGGGAATCAACGTGTGAGCTCCGAAACCAGGTGTACATTTTAAATGCAGTGATACAAAAATAATAATAATTGATGTACAATACACTTTCAACAACAAACACTTCACTTTAGACCTACTGACTTGAGAATAACAACCGAAAATAAGACGAAAGTAAAGAAAAAGATACACGGATGAAGACTTTATACGTTGCATTAATATTGAATTATTTAACGGCATCTTTACAGCAAGAGACTTCACTCGAGGAGTAGCAGGAGACAACTGAATGTAGGATACTACGCTTGCGGACAGAAATGGAATAAGTCCTTGGTATCCAAATTTGAACTGACCTATACGTACAATATAGTTACATTTTGTGTACAATCTATTTCTTATTGTATCACATTGTTAGACTAAACATTACACAGATTCGAATAAATGTTAATTAGTCAATATTATATTCATGAATGAACGAAAGAGCAATTGTCAGTTAGATTAATATATCGAAGTATTCATGTTGAAACCAGTAATAGCTTCAGCGTGGCTCTACATCTACCAAAATAATTATATAATTCGTGTGTATTCTTTATTAATTCCTAATTAAAACCCAACATAACAAATGATTCTTAAAAGATTAATGTCACTCACGCTTTTTTATTGTAAGTTAATTGGAAACGGAAGCGAGTCAAATACCGGCGGGTACGTCCACAAATAACTAGGGAAAGTGAGTAGGTATCTGGTCTTCTCCTGCCGCCTATTCAGCATCCACAACTGTGTACAGCCCCCTGAAGTACCTCCAGTAGTACACTATAATTAAGGTTGCGGTAGAAGTCTGATATATGGAACTCACGTTGCTCCAACATGCGTCAAGGGTAGCCAAAGTATCAGCATTTATAATCGCGATCATAGCTCCTGGAATAGAACCAGGAACTCGGGAATGCAAAACGATGAGAGTTGAACTATAGGTCGCCCTGTCGCGTAATACATTGCGAGAAGAAAAAGTGGAGACAGTTAGTACACGACTGGGTAGGGGTGGGAGTTGGGAGTTTTTGGAATGATAATATATGGTCTTACCATTAATAATATCTATACTTTTTTTACCTTGACTTCTTGATTAAAATACTATATAAACCGCAACCCCAGCTTAAAAAAATAGATGTTTTGATAAATCGATAACTAAATATACTACATCATCTATATTAATAAATGTGTATGTTCTTGTCACATTTTTTATTAAGTGTTGTGCCAGTTTAAAGAGGAATAATCATGAGTACGACATAAAAAAATCTGTCTTTATTGTAGGTCTGTAAGTTATTGAAAAATGTGTAATCTTTTTTTATTAAATATTGTAGAATAACCCTACGTTCAATGCAAATAAGCGATTTTGGATGTAATATCTAGAAATTGAAACGTAAAAAACAAACGAAATCTATCCAGTAGTTTTGCGTGATGCCTACACTACGGCAGACCTCTCTCAATTTATTGTTTAGAAGGAATATCTAATTTTGTTTATAAGTGAAAGAAAAATATTAGAAAACATTAAATATACCACGTTATAAATGATAAAATTTGAATTCTGTGATCTCAATATTTTAACTCCACAATCAGAATGATTGTTGCACATTTACGTTGTATTTCTTACTATTTATTATAACTCTGAAACAGCACCACTATGTAAGTTACAGAGACAGTTCAGGATTAATGAAGACATAACCATAAATCATAACACAGGCCATATATTATAATTGGGCGATATTGACAGCGGACATTGAAGCCATTTATCAATATACCTCCCCGTTATATTATAACACCTCGCTTCTGGTTATACCATTTCTAATGATTTAATATCACATAATACATACACATATTATTGTTGGTAAATGTTATCCAAATATCTTATTTGGATTACTTTTCGATTGTTTTGGCAGGAGATAAGCTTATGATTTCATGTCATGAGACGTCATGAAAAAATCGTTAGTAGTGTTTTGTAGGTGGTAGAGTCACGCTGAAGCTATTACTGGTTTCAGCATGAATGGGACGACTTACCACCCGACCCACTGAAAACCGACGTGAAGTAACAGTGCTTGCATTGTTGCGTTTCGTTTGGTCAGTGACAGCGCCGGAAGCCCACCTCCTCTCTAAATACAGGCTGGTAACGCACACTTGCGACTCCCCTGGTGTTGTTAGTGTCTATGGACGGTGGTGAATCATCTAACATCAGGTGACCCACGTCTTCGTTTGCCTACTAGGACTTAAAAAAACATGTCAGGGTTAGATCTTGCGAGCATCCACGTCCACGACAGCTACTTTTTCCCATTACATGTAATTACACTCTATACAATACCTACTATCGTATGTCATGGCTGAGTTACATAAAATTAAAACTGCATCGGAAATTTCAATGCCAAGGTAGTCTATATACCTATTATTAACCAGTGTTTCATTGTTGAAAGAAACTTTGTATGAATATAGATATTGTTTACCAGAAACATTAAGTGGACAATGGACACAGAGTTTCTTTTCTGATGATGATTTAAGTTTACTGCATAAATTGCGTGCTAAATGCTTAAGGCAGTTTTTATATAGATTTATTGCAGGCTCCAAATTGACTCCAAATTATTTGTTCTTCCTTCCTTGTTACCGCTTTTCTGGTAAAGTCTGGTCTTATTCCGCGTAGTTTTGACGTTCATGAGTGACTTCTTAGGGCCTAAATTGAATAAAGTGATTTTGATTTGATTTGATTTAAATCTTTCCAAAAAAAGTGACACAACTCTTTAGTATCTTATAGGTTTGTGCGAAACACAATTTTCTGGTAGTTCTGGCATCACAGGCTTCCAGAAAGTTATGTAGTTATTTTAAGTTCTCTTTTTAATTCCTCTTCTTACTGTTGTGTTATTTATACTTTTACTAGTTTCTTCTCGTGGCTTTATTAATGCATGTAACTAGAAAAGTGTTGAGTATGTTTGTGGACGGATATACGAGCAGAGGAAGACCGAAAAAGGTATGGATGGATTGCTTGAAAAATGATATCTGCGTGAAAGGTGTGAATACTGAGATGGCATTTGATAGGAGAGAATGGAAAAAGAAAACATGTTGTGCCGACCCTACTTAGGTAGGATAAGGATAGTGACGATGATGATGATAATTTAAAAAAAAGTAGCTAATAACTGTGAAGCCATGATGAAAACTTTTGATTATAGAAGTATACCCTTTGACAAAAGAAGCCTAATAAAGTTCAAACTTTAAAAAATCAATGAACTATGGTCGAATGTAGACCACTGGGCGCCTACTAGTTTACATTATATGCTATGCTTTAACAATATGTATTACTCACCAAAATAAAGCATCCAATAATTCTGTGCGTTAGTGTAATGAATTTTGGTATACTAAGACTTAATATTATGATCTCCTGAAATAGGAATACTTATTATTTTCTTATTTTTTTCAAATAACCAAACTGCATATTAAATTCTGTAATTTATATCATACACAATACCCGCACAGGATCACATTCTCATATAGTGTATATAGGTGCAGATAAATGGCAACTTATTAGCCACATGAGTCGTGGCCATCTCTGAACATTATGTTGGATACGTTCCTGTAGTTAATCATTTTATACGAATATAGGGTAAGGTACCCAAGGAGTGCGTAGTTAACGAATAAATTGGTATAACTCAAATAAAAATGATCATCAATAAGTTACAATATATTCATTGGAAATATAAATTAATCAGCCTATTAAGCTACATTAAAAAGTAACAAGCTCTTATTACATTTTAATTATTTTACAAAAACGAGGACCTATTGTATTTACGATCTGTTGGAATTGTATTTCCACAAGAGTGCGTACAGTAAATCATAAAAGTACGCACGGTACCACAAGAGTACATTCAGAGTCTAGTTGCAGAAATCGCACGCATACGCTACGTTTCCACTGTATGGTTTCATACCACTATCTAGAACTTTTGCTGCAGGGTCCAATCTTTAATTATTGGCTCCATATTGTTCTCTCTTTACGACCAGAACATTGCCATCTATTTCTATAGGAAATTTCTTTATTCTTTAAATTTTTTTTATCAGGTGTTTGGTTAAATAATAGAATGTATAAAAATATATATAATTAATGTTCTTATTTTATTTTCTCGTAATTAATATTATTAATTATTGTTATTGTTCCACATTTAATTTTTACTCAATAATGTAGCCTTATGGATAGGAATTAACATTTTGGACCATTAGAAAAAAAACAAAGCAGACATTTGAATTTTTTGGAGTTTGGTAAAGTTCTTTTATAAATTAACAGTTAATAATTACTCCATATCGTAAGTATTAAGCAATAAAAACAATATTTGTAACTTTATGAATATAGAAAATTTATAAAGTCTAGTAAATGAATAATTAATTACCCAGCACTGAATTGGAAGATTAACAGTCAGAAGGTTATCCAATAAATGTTTGTACGTGATTACTAATTTTCTTGTTATATTTATCTTTCCTTTAATTTCATTCCGACCAATAATGTTCACAGGAATCGTATTCATCTCCAATGTTTTCTTAATAATCTTTATTCGACTATGAAACGTCGCAAAAACCGCAAAAATCCACACATAATTAATCTCATTAGCTAATATCATGGAAGAAAAGGTTAAGTGACTTCCCATATTTATGAAGGAACCTTGGAGGTATCTAAGAAAAAATGTATTTAGTCTAGATACGACAATAAGCGTCATAATTATTGGAATATTAAAAGGTATTATTGAGACACCTTTTACGCACATACAGGCGTCAATTGTTTTAATATTGTTAAAATATTTAAGTAAGAATTTTTCTGCTGTAAGTAAACTCGCAAACATGGCAAAAGCAAATTCCATGGGAATCAACGTGTGAGCTCCGAAACCAGGTGTACATTTTAAATGCAGTGATACAAAAATAATAATAATTGATGTACAATACACTTTCAACAACAAACACTTCACTTTAGACCTACTGACTTGAGAATAACAACCGAAAATAAGACGAAAGTAAAGGAAAAGATACACGGATGAAGACTTTAAACGTTGCATTAATATTGAATTATTTAACGGCATCTTTACAGCAAGAGACTTCACTCGAGGAGTAGCAGGAGACAACTGAATGTAGGATACTGCGCTTGCGGACAGAAATGGAACAAGTCCTTGGTATCCAAATTTGAACTGACCTATACGTACAATATAGTTACATTTTGTGTACAATCTATTTCTTATTGTATCACATTGTTAGACTAAACATTACACAGATTCGAATAAATGTTAATTAGTCAATATTATATTCATGAATGAACGAAAGAGCAATTGTCAGTTAGATTAATATATCGAAGTATTCATGTTGAAACCAGTAATAGCTTCAGCGTGGCTCTACATCTACCAAAATAATTATATAATTCGTGTGTATTCTTTATTAATTCCTAATTAAAACCCAACATAACAAATGATTCTTAAAAGATTAATGTCACTCACGCTTTTTTATTGTAAGTTAATTGGAAACGGAAGCGAGTCAAATACCGGCGGGTACGTCCACAAATAACTAGGGAAAGTGAGTAGGTATCTGGTCTTCTCCTGCCGCCTATTCAGCATCCACAACTGTGTACAGCCCCCTGAAGTACCTCCAGTAGTACACTATAATTAAGGTTGCGGTAGAAGTCTGATATATGGAACTCACGTTGCTCCAACATGCGTCAAGGGTAGCCAAAGTATCAGCATTTATAATCGCGATCATAGCTCCTGGAATAGAACCAGGAACTCGGGAATGCAAAACGATGAGAGTTGAACTATAGGTCGCCCTGTCGCGTAATACATTGCGAGAAGAAAAAGTGGAGACAGTTAGTACACGACTGGGTAGGGGTGGGAGTTGGGAGTTTTTGGAATGATAATATATGGTCTTACCATTAATAATATCTATACTTTTTTTACCTTGACTTCTTGATTAAAATACTATATAAACCGCAACCCCAGCTTAAAAAAATAGATGTTTTGATAAATCGATAACTAAATATACTACATCATCTATATTAATAAATGTGTATGTTCTTGTCACATTTTTTATTAAGTGTTGTGCCAGTTTAAAGAGGAATAATCATGAGTACGACATAAAAAAATCTGTCTTTATTGTAGGTCTGTAAGTTATTGAAAAATGTGTAATCTTTTTTTATTAAATATTGTAGAATAACCCTACGTTCAATGCAAATAAGCGATTTTGGATGTAATATCTAGAAATTGAAACGTAAAAAACAAACGAAATCTATCCAGTAGTTTTGCGTGATGCCTACACTACGGCAGACCTCTCTCAATTTATTGTTTAGAAGGAATATCTAATTTTGTTTATAAGTGAAAGAAAAATATTAGAAAACATTAAATATACCACGTTATAAATGATAAAATTTGAATTCTGTGATCTCAATATTTTAACTCCACAATCAGAATGATTGTTGCACATTTACGTTGTATTTCTTACTATTTATTATAACTCTGAAACAGCACCACTATGTAAGTTACAGAGACAGTTCAGGATTAATGAAGACATAACCATAAATCATAACACAGGCCATATATTATAATTGGGCGATATTGACAGCGGACATTGAAGCCATTTATCAATATACCTCCCCGTTATATTATAACACCTCGCTTCTGGTTATACCATTTCTAATGATTTAATATCACATAATACATACACATATTATTGTTGGTAAATGTTATCCAAATATCTTATTTGGATTACTTTTCGATTGTTTTGGCAGGAGATAAGCTTATGATTTCATGTCATGAGACGTCATGAAAAAATCGTTAGTAGTGTTTTGTAGGTGGTAGAGTCACGCTGAAGCTATTACTGGTTTCAGCATGAATGGGTCGACTTACCACCCGACCCACTGAAAGCCGACGTGAAGTAACAGTGCTTGCATTGTAGCGTTTCGTTTGTTCAGTGACAGCGCCGGTGGCCCACCTCCTCTCTAAATACAGGCTGGTAACGCACACTTGCGACTCCCCTGGTGTTGTTAGTGTCTATGGACGGTGGTGAATCATCTAACATCAGGTGACCCACGTCTTCGTTTGCCTACTAGGACTTAAAAAAACATGTCAGGGTTAGATCTTGCGAGCATCCACGTCCACGACAGCTACTTTTTCCCATTACATGTAATTACACTCTATACAATACCTACTATCGTATGTCATGGCTGAGTTACATAAAATTAAAACTGCATCGGAAATTTCAATGCCAAGGTAGTCTATATACCTATTATTAACCAGTGTTTCATTGTTGAAAGAAACTTTGTATGAATATAGATATTGTTTACCAGAAACATTAAGTGGACAATGGACACAGAGTTTCTTTTCTGATGATGATTTAAGTTTACTGCATAAATTGCGTGCTAAATGCTTAAGGCAGTTTTTATATAGATTTATTGCAGGCTCCAAATTGACTCCAAATTATTTGTTCTTCCTTCCTTGTTACCGCTTTTCTGGTAAAGTCTGGTCTGATTCCACCAAGAAAAACTGGAGATATAATTTTAAAAAGATCCAACTTTTAAAATAACGGCTTTCTGATGAAATGTTTCAAAAATAAAAATGACAATCGTATCTTATAGCTTTGTGCGAATCATAATATTCTGGTAGTTCTGACATCAAACTCTTTTTTAAATGCTCTTGTTACTGTTGTGTTATTTATAATTTTACTAGCTCTTTCCCGTGGCTTTATTAATGTAGGCTTGACCTATCTATATACGAACAGTATTCTGTTGTAGATGAAAGTTATCTTATATCTTTTTCTGTCCCCTGACAATGT
>MU159856.1:114772-126642 GCA_015888305.1 Antheraea pernyi | reverse complement strand
ATTAATAGATTCAGCGTAGCTCTACCGCCATGGCATGGCATGTATACCAGATGTGCAATAGAGACATCGCTTTACATAACCGAAGCCAGTCGGATGTCTCGCTCTTCTCCCCGACGTCCCCAATTAAATACCACGTACTAAGGGTACGCCATATGGGGATGTATTATAAATTTTAATTTAATTAATAATAACTCACAATAGTGTATCTGGTTTATGCGAACTTTTACTGTTTTAAGTGGTACATATAATACATTTGAGTTAATTAATTTAAAAATAATAAATATGCTTCATAACAAATTTATCAATATATAAGTATAGAAATTAAAGTTGACGATAATGCGTTGAAAACTGAATGATATAATTAATACGAATAAGTACAAGATTACCCACTGGGCCCACCCCATCCTGAGAGACGTTAAAATTTAGGTCCCCAAATCGCCTTCATGTGTGATATATCGATAAATTGTTATCCTAAATAAATAATAATAAGCAGATGCGAGGATACCATCTCACGCACAGTTATTTAATTCGAAATATATATATCTAACATCCAGGCAAGGAATGACACCTGAAAACAAATTTTTCATTTGTTTTTCAACAAGTGAACAAGTTTTTCAGTCTTGGCCAATTCAACGTGATCGATCAATCACGTAGGTGTCCTGTGATAACTTCATGTATCTTATACGCCTTGCTTAAAGTATTTAAAAAAAATAGAAGAATGAATATACAGTAAGTATATTGTTGGAACAAATCTAAATATCTCACATAATTAAAACAATAAAAAAATCAGTTTCAAAATGTCCAACAACATGCACACCACATGTAGCCACTTGCTGTTACCACAGGTTAACTGCAAGTTACTATATCCTTACGTCAAAAGGGATGTATTCAACTAAATCACAAATTGGAAGAAGTCGAAATATATAGCTTTCCGCTTTATCGAAGAACTACTAATTCGTTTTGAGATTAAGTGTAATTCGAGAACAGAAGTTTATAGGATAAACAAGAAATGCTTTATCGGATGTGCATTTCTCCTGATCCCGAGTGTATATAAAACTAAGTATCGCAAAAAACTATAGACGCGCCCTGCTGTTTTTGGAAGGCAAAATAAATAAGGCATAATGAATAGGTATATATTATATTTAGTGGTTTGATCGATGGAATATCAATAAGATGTCCTTAGGTACGCTGACGTATACCAAGATTTTTTACGGAATTCGCGTTCATTTGCTAATTTAAATTGGTAACATTATTGGTTGAGGGTCAAGAAAAACACCGTAAGGAAACCTGAATCTAAGGAATGTTCTGGTAGTACCACCATATGTAAGAAAATATACAAGTGAGGATTTTTCTGTGCTTGAAATCGCCAATACGATTTGGACCAGCGTAGTAATTATACCCATATCGAGAATTGCTACAGTAAATTTCCTACAGGCTGATAATAATAAATAACAGGTATATAATTTTGATATTTCAGATGCCTCCGAAGCAGGAAGATGAAAACAGTCACTAAGGTTTAAACCAAATGTATTGTCGTTTGGAAATTATCGTACTGATTCTGCGACAACGCTGTTATCAGATTCTTCTCCGATGATGGGTTGCACAGCTCGCATATTTTGTTGTCTGTTTGGATCCTCCTATCTATTTATTGGATCATTTAAGAGTTTGTTCCCATATATTTGTTAAACTTCGATATTAATTATTACCAAAGATTTTATGTTGATGTCTAACATTGACAGTATAAGTTGAATTATTTCATTGACCATTACTTTAGTTTCGTAAGTAATTGTTCTTTATAACTTTGAGGTGGTAGCTGATTGTCTTTTTTGATAGGAACTGTCTTTATCAATTGGCCTACGTTATATAAATACGGATTGGGTGTTATTTATATGAAATCCAGTAAAGGGTCAACAAAATTTAAATGGAAATGTGCTCGGTAAAATGTCTCCAAAACAGAAAGTTTTTGCTGTCATTCTCTACTTGAACGAATTAATAGAGCACGTAATAGTTCAAGAACAAAAAATACGGTAATTTACGACTGTCTGGAAAACAGTATCAAGGGAGAGTTATCGTTGTCTCTCTCTACTCGAAATAATTTATACAGTACGAAAGAGATAACCGCAGCTCTACATCTCAAAAATAAAAATACGTGGTACTCAATAACTGGGTAAGATTAGTAATTCTAGAACGTTCTCACTTTTTGTAAAAATTTATGAAAAATATCAAAGCATAGAAATGTGGTACTGCTGAATACAAATTGTATAACATTCTTTGCTCTAGAATAAAATAGAGAAATACGTTTGTATGGGCTAATCGCCGACCACGTTTCCTCTTACGAAGCTTTTATCCAAAAATAATTTCAATTTAATAACTATTACATCCTCTAGTTTATAAATTTTTACTCCTAATACGTTTTTATGCAACGTGGTCAAATTAAAAAAGGACTCTGTGCATTTTTATATTGCTATTATTACGATTGTATTTCAAAATGAGTGAACAGCTCAATTCATTTACTCATCTACATAGTATATGTAAGAAACGTTTATATCAATCAATAATCACAATAAATATCGATGTTAATTCAATACAATTAGTGATATAAAGGAAAGATATTTAGCCAGCAAAGAGTCTGTCCGCGGGTGTGCTTCCATGTTTTTTATAACATAATATTATGAAAATTAGAGCGGTTTTTTTAATATGTACCGAGTTAGACGCAGCGTTCGCCGCGCTTCACGATTGACAATACTCGATATAGCGAAAATACTCTAGCGTCGTCTACCTGTGTGGCTTTCGTAGTCTAGGCGAGGAAAGGATGACGTATTTAGACAGTAGCCTCTGGTCATAGTATCCACGAGATGATACCCCTTGAAGTAAATTGAGTACCGTTTACACTGGTGGAATTAATTCTAGTCATTTGAATAAAATATTTTGTGTGAATACGTACTTCGTGTGTAGATTTTTTTTAATACATTTATACATGCTTTTTATTGCACAAACGAATAAGTATCAGTTTTATAATGGTATTAAAATTATAACATTTTTTTTTAATTAATCTTCTAAGTAGCACTGATTACAGTCACTATAAAGTATTTGATGTGTGAAATCAGAATTGTAGAACAAAATTATTAAAATAGTATTCGTATTTATTGCACCACTTGCGATGAACAGATTTTTTGACAAATTATTTAAAATCGGAGCTATTCGCTCCCGCGACCAAATAAGACAAAGCACATCATACAACATATCAGTGTTTTTTATAAAAACTTAAACGAACATCTCCTGCTATAGAATAATTACAAATAAATATATAATCATCAAGTGATTCTGTGACAGTGCTTCATATATACTCCGTGTAGAGCTTTGGCGCACAAACTATATATTATACCTTATATGCATAGTACGTAAGACCTATTATTAATTGATCATACAATTTTCGAGATAATAATCGTGTATAACACCTATTTGTAGATTTTGCATTTATGCCCATGTATTGTGAAGTATGTATACATATTTATAATGTGAGTGTGTCCTACGTCTGAACCACTTCTACCTAAATATATTTAATCATTTCCATTTCCTGATCTATCTATCCTATAATCATCTTCTTGCTCACATTCCACGCATAAAGTTTTATTAACCTTCTTATTTATTAGCTAGAGGTCTCAATTTCTAAGGTTATTGTGTTCTTTTCTTGTGTTATTAAAACCAAGTGTATTCTTTTCATTAGGTATTTTCCACTAAACTGTTATTCACGAAAAAGTTCGAGCCAATGACTCGATTGTGACTAACGTGGACGTAACTCGAAAGTCATGGCGTCTGCAAAATTCGATTCACCGCTTGCGATTAAACATCTATGTCAAAATTAAGACAATGCATTGAAAAGCGAATAAAATACACATTTTATTAACATCACAGTACACTTTAGTACAAACATAATAAAAAAATATATCCAAAATCTACATTTTAGTTTTCATTTTGATAAGAAATGAAAATATACAACGTAACGTCCATTATGGAAATGGAATGTTACATGAATATAGTCTGGGACTCGCGGCCAAACTGTTAGCAAATGTGGTCGCTGCGATTTTTCGTTTAGTGGAAAATATCCCTAATGTTTTTTTACCTTAAATATTTATTCTGCATCAGTTGTTACAGATTATAGAAAGCTTACCTTCTTTTAGAGTTCTTTAAATCAATTCTTTGTTTTTCTCTATATACTATTTTTAGTTGATCTCTAAATTGGTTTATAAATTTAAGAATTAATTTAACATACGGGTATTCAATTTATCCTTAGCTAATTCTTGTTCCTTCATGACAATATTAATGTTATATAAATTATAATATAAACAGTGGAATTATATAATAAATCTATTCGCTATGTAAATCTTTCATTTTAATTCGACACTATGCTCTGTCTATATTTTCTTGGTCCAATATATTTGTAATCGTATCATGATATACCATTATAATAAATGTAACATGATAGTTAAGGAATCGTGTTAGACAATACAATATTTGATATTTAATAAAATATGATTGTGTTTTTATAAACGTGACTTTCATTAAATAAACATAAGTCCTAATTTCGTCTTAATTTTCAACATCATTATATTTAGATTTTATTCTATTTTTGACAACCAATCTTCTACACAAGTATTATCTAACAAAATGGTGGCCCTTTTGTTAGAACGAACTTTCCAAGGAGTTTTTGTGGCATCTAAGAATTTATGCTCTATGGTATTATTTTCCATCCATTTCACTTATGCACAATAACCGAACTATATTGCGTAAAATGCCACCAATATTACAAAATATAGAATGAAATGCCACAACATTATGAATGAAATATAAAAGCCACTACATGACAGACTAAGAACTCCTATTTAGAGATTATTATCTAAATAAAACGGTCAGAGAAATATATTAGGTCTTTTGAATTAATTTTTTATACGCTAAACGCTTCTTCTTTTTTACATTGACAACCAGTCCGCCATATTAAGTGGGTAAATATTTCATATTTTAGAGGTAACAATTTGGTACAACTATTAAAATAACATAATATATATTTAAATGCAGCAAACTTTATTAAACCATTGAAATGACTAAATACTAAAATACATGTGTCAACAAGTCCGTGAATAGTCGAACTGGCTATCTTTTCAAATCGTTCCAAACAGTTTATAAATAATAATAATAACTATATACTTTTTACAAACTTCAGTACACAACAGGTTACTTTAGTGGTGGAACCTTTGCTATAACTTCCTAAAGATATGACATGTTAGTGTCAACAGTCAAACGTTTTATGTTATTATTCTTAGTCATCTTGTGCATCATAACCGAAATATATTACCCAAATAGCGACAATATTATACAATGGATAGTCTAATAATGAATAAAAGCAACATACTATATGATAGGCATGAGCAACCAGAAATTTCACAGTAAATACTTTTAGACAACAAATGTGAAAATAGGGAAGTGGCACTCGTACGAAAAAATGGGGACACCCCTATATCATAACAGATGAAGAACAGTGTATTTTTGATGTAATTTAATCGTTAAATTGGTAACCACGTAATTATTTAACAGCAAAAGTAATTTAAATATGTAAAAACCTCGGATTTCTCGAGAATCTATTACCTACAGTAATGTCTTATAATGTAATTTGTTTCGTTTCTTTTGTTTCGCAACGTAAGAACGCATGTTGGTAAAGCCACTATTCTAATTCGCTTCAACGCATCGTAATACAAGTACAGTGTAAGAGTAAATAAATTACTTCGCCGCATAGTTGTTTCGCTTAAGAAAGGTGATGTATACTTGTAGGAGCTTCGGGGTCACTACTATAAGGTTCTGACACGGACAGCGTAATAATAATACTTGGAGTGCGTGAAATACACTGTTTATTTATATGACCATATAAGGTATTTATAGAGACGCGTACAACAACAATAAATTACTTCGCCGCATAGTTGGATCGCTTAAGAAAGGTGATATATACTTATACACATTAACAAATATATAAACAAATATAACATATATATTTAGTTTCAAGGTACAAAAGGAGTTAATAAGAAACAACAAACATTGTTCGTTTTGTATCGTTTTTTATTTTACATTTAAAACTAACTCTGAAAATCCAAATTCAATGTGAGTTAGTTTGCATTTTCAAACTATTTAATGCTCTAGTTTCATATTTCAATTCCGCTAGACCTTTCTGCACTACAGCGTTAACTCTAACTGCTTGTAACTCACGTCTGCATTTTGTCACATCTTTATCAGCAACTGCTAGGTTGTCTACATTGTTCAGTAATACCTGTAATAAATCATTATTAAATAATCTACTATTAAAACCCAGGCACATAAGAATAATTTTAATGCTAAGCTACTTAACTCTAACTGCTTGTAACTCACGTCTGCATTTTGTCACATCTTTATCAGCAACTGCTAGGTTGTCTACATTGTTCAGTAATACCTGTAATAAATCATTATTAAATAATCTACTATTAAAACCCAGGCACATAAGAATAATTTTAATGCTAAGCTACTTGATTATTCTTTATTTAGAGCTCTCTTGTTGGGAGCGTTTGGCAGCACAACGGTCAGAATGGCGCAGAATGGTGAACATCCAAGTACGCGAGTTCGAGGCTCAGCGTTAAGCTGACCTTGATACCAAACGCGACCAGTTAAAGGCTCACCCTCCTTCTGTCATAACATATCATTATGAGAACGGCGTACTCACGTGCCCTCAATGTGCACGAAGTTTCGCCGCGAAGATAGGTCATCTTCAAGCGCATCAGCGCCATTTCTATGTTTAGGGGTCAAAGTGGTCGCCATGGCCGAAACCGGTCGGAACAATCATCATCATCATTCTTTATTTATAAAACTATTTCGATAATCCCCTTTAAAATGCATTATATAGAAGTAGAACCCAGTAATAACAAAATATCATAAATTTATTATTGTTGTGAAACATCTATAGGCGCGGGTAATCTTGATTTTTGGTGTGGCGAGTGTGTGAGACGTGGCGACGCGATGCCATGTGCAAGCAGTAGTACGCAATCTCTCTTGCCGTACTGAGCTCGTATACCTATAGTGTAATTTGAGATTCGTTCGATTCGAACAACTTCGATGTTTCACATCTGCCAGGCGTCTGTCCCGAGACGGCTCAATTTTTTATTAGTAAATAGTTTGATAAATTAATGTAAATAACATTGTCTATAACTACACTACTTTGTAACAAACTCGAAGACTGATTTCACCCAAAAGGTTCCCCGAAATAAAACATTTTTTTTCTCCATGTTTCATTCATTTTTTAACTCATCACATACACATACTATTATGCGACAAACCTACCAGTTTACAAAATCAATTACCAAAACGAGAAAACTGTAAGGTAAACTGCATTTCATCTCAACAGAATGACAATAGAAATATTATAAATAAAGATGCAATCAACATCAAATCTATATAGAAGCATAGCTAGATACTGCGGAATCACACGCAGCCTTTTGAGCTTTGACCATAGTTGGTGAATTATAAGTAAAAACATCAGCACAATAATATTCGGCCAAAGTCTTCATATCTATATTTAAAGTACCACCTCCAGCACTACCAGAAATTAAGAGCTGGCTTATTAAGTCAGCAAATATCTTCTGCTGATAACTTCCCAGATGAACGAAGTTGGGACTAACTTGCGCTAATCTGCAGTATAAGGAATCCATATCGTCATATTGCAAACAAACTCCTGTATATTGAGCTAATGCTCTTATAATTTTCCAATCGTAACGCGCTTTTCCTGGTGGTGTAACTGCCGGCATCGCATACTGAGATCTACCCTCCATGTTCAAATACAATCCACCAGCTTCGGTGTAGGCACTACCAGGCAGTACAACAGTCGCTGATTCAGACCCTCGATCTCCTTGAAATCCAATATAAATAAGTTTACATGTAGAAGGTGGAGTCCAATCGTAAAAAATTTCATCAGCTCCCAACGATAAAATCACAGACGGCGTACATTGCTGTAAAAATGAGAGAGCTCCTGGCTTCCAACCAGCCTCCAGAGCTCCAGCGAAACTCGCTTCCCGTGTTATCACGTGCAAAACCGCCCAATCAGTAACTTTAAAAGAAGATGCGACCTTAGTTAACACTCCCATAATTTGACCGGCAAACGCAGTTTCCATCTGTGACACCCCAACGAATATAAGAGGTTTTTGAGCACCTTGCAAGGCTTCTCCAGCCTTTGATAATGCTTCTAAATTATCCCCTAGATAATTGACGTGGTAATTAAAATCACACTTTGGTCCGATATAATAAATATCACATTCATTCGATCTGTAGGCTTGTTGTATCCAAGCATTCAAAATTGGAGCTTCGAATCGAGGGTTCGTACCGACTAGCAAAATTCTATCTGCTTGTGAGATATCTTTCATATTTATATTAAGTGAATAAGCTGCTCGTATATCAGCATTAGACTGCGTGTAACATAAGCCTCGTTCTATATAAGTATGTTCTGATCCAAACATATTAAGAAAATCTTTTGCAGCAACTAAAGTTTCGACATTACAATGAGGTCCAGCTATAGCTACAATATTTTCCGGGCAGTTACATTTTATTATATTACTAGCAAGTTTTAAAGCGGTATCCCATTCCAAAGGGCACAAAGAGGAATCGCTTCTCTGCATCGGCGATACCAATCTCTGCATCTCAAGAGAATCGATCGCCCAGCGACCTTTATCTGAGAGCCATTCTTGGTTTATTTCGTCATGTTCACGAGGTAAAACTCTTACTACTCTATCAAATCTATAATTTATTACAGTGTTTGTCCCAGTAGCGTCCGTGATATCAATAGAATTAGCTGTTTTTACTTCCCAGGGTCTAGCTTTAAACATATAGGGTATAGCTGTCAATGCTCCAACAGGACATAAATCTATAATATTACCAGACAGTTCAGAGAGAAACATTTTATCGACGTAAGTCCCAACGAGCATATCGGAACCGCGACCGGTTGTACCTAAAACTTCCAATCCACAGACTTGTGAACCGAATCTTATACAACGAGTGCAATGTATGCAGCGGTTCATCTCAGCACGTATAAGGGGACTGAGATTTTTGTTTTCAACAGCTCGTTTTCCTTGGAAATGTATATCGGTGAATCTTGAACGATCATTACCAAATCTCATAGATAAATCCTGTAAATCACATTCACCTCCTTGGTCACATATCGGACAATCCAGAGGATGATCTATAAGTATAAATTCTAAAACGGCTTCTTGTGCTTTATGAGTGATTTCGGTGTTCGTTCGAATTTTCATATCTTTTGCTACGGGCATAGCACACGCTATTTGGGGTTTCCCCATGCCTTCGACGTGAACTAAACACATGCGGCAATTGCCAGCGATCGACAGTCGTTCGTGATAACAGAAGGATGGTATGGTCACTCGTTCTCGACGCAAAGCTTGTAATATGGTAAAGTAGCTCGGAACTTTAACCGGTTTTCCATTTATAAATATGTCAACTTCAGTAGTTTGCGTTCTCAGTGGAACGCGGAAGATGTTTTTACACTTTAACAACTTTCGTATAATAGTCTGGTACATTTTTTACTCAACTTGGCAACCATGAAACTAATGTTACGACAGCTGTCATATGTCATATTATCATATTAAATATGTCAGCAATCAAGTTTACGAGTATCCTTCACAAAAGAGATTACAATTGATCAACAAATAATGTCATTATTTATCTTTTCGGCCGGTCTGAATATAGCTACATATATCAAACACATTCGGGTCGGTGGCGTACTGAATCGTGTATACTCGGCTCTAGTCGTCATCAATCCGGTTAACTTTTATCGTGTGGTCATAACAATAGTATAAGGAAATAGATTTTGTTGTATTAACAAATTTAAGTATATATAGTGGTGAAAATAACACACACGAATAACAAAAAATACTTTCATGCTAAAAATTATTTAGTAAGAGTCTATTGGCGATTTGACTAAAATTTTCCCACAAACGTTGGTACTACAAAATTATTCACAGGTACAGGTTTTCTTACGATCTCTTCTTCTCCATAAACCGATAGCATTACCAATTATAATTATTTAAAAATGTAGATACGCGTATTCGAAACTGCGGAATTCGAACTAATATTCGGCCAATTAAACAACTCAACCACTCAACCCTACTTATTAAAGATAAGTAAGATTATTAATTATTATATTCAAAATTCAAATAATCAAATCACTACTTACTTGATGTATCGATTCAATTAGCAAGACTAAGGCTTCTTTAAAACTAAAGAATATTTCTGTTGCTCTCTGATACCTGAAAGTAAATTTTACAATGTAATGTGTAAAACAACAACTAAGAGATATGAAAAATCATACTGGTCTAGATCATAGACTGACAAATACGATCGAGAGCTGACATGGTATAGAATCTTATGTAATACCTAATAATATATTTTGTAATTCTAAATTGTTGGCCAGCAAGCAGTATGGAACAACTAAAAACTGTGAAAGAGAAATCACTTCAGGCAACACTAGCTCAAGCTGTAAAAGAGAGAACACTTCACGCAGCTCACACTCAAAGTCACGATACGAATAAGAAATATTTATTTTATTATCCTATCATAATTACAAAACAATACACTGGCAAAACATGCACATGCACATAGAAGAGACAACGAGGAATTCTGCGAGAGAATAAAACATATTACAAGTACTTACTTGTGGTCGTGTATGGCATCGGTGAATGCGTAGTCTAGTGCTAAACGAAGAGCACGAGAGGCACGTGGAGCGGCAGGAGATGAGAGGACACGACGAGCCCCTCGCTCCAAGCACCTCGCTTGCACCAACAAACGGCACGTGTCCGCACAAGCCGATGTACATTCCCATCCACTTCTATAATTAAATTTGCTTATCTATATAAGATTTTTACAAATCAGAACTGGATTGTTTAAATACTTTATTGGTTTTTTCTTTATATTATAGGAGGTAAACGAACAGGTGGGTCACCTGATGGTAAGTGATCAACGACGTCCATAGACGCTAGCAACACCAGGGGAACACGGCCATAGCTAGGCATGCCCTACCTTGAAATTACAATGTCGTACCTTAAAAATACCAAAAACAAAGATAAATTATTATAATTAAATTGTTTGTTCATACTTTGAGTTAAAAAAATGTAGCGATAGGTATCTAAGCTTTTTTAAACATACCACAGTTTGTGACATTCGAGGGCAGATCAAATATGATATTATTTTTACTTCCGCCCTACCTGTATCCAATGCTGCCCTACCTCAAATTCGACTCTAGCTTATAGCCCTGCAGGGAATTCGCAAGTGCGTTGCCGGCCTTTTGAGTTTGACCACAATCTCAGATATAAAATTATAATGTGGTCTAAAATGATAAACACGCTAAGCCTAGAGGGGTATAGTTTTCAAGTATCGATCTCGAAACACGCCATTAGGCACTTGGTGACAGATTTTTAATGATATATTAAAGAAATGGCATTCATGGTTTATTTATTAGAAGTATTTGTTTTGTCATTGCTATTCAGTCCATACCTTTCTGTAACTCAATCAACGAAGCGATATATATTTGCATATAGTATCTGTCCCCTGAGATCTATCTCCAAAATAATTTTGTATCCATATATCTTTTTTTTTTTTTATGTCATAGGTGGCAAACGAACATGTGGGTCACCTGCTGTTAAGTGATCACCACCATCCATGCACACTAACAACCCCAGAGGAGTCGTAAGTGCGTTGCCATCTTTCGGAGGGAAAAGGTTACTTCACGTCCGTATTCTGTGAGAGGGTGGTACTACCCCGGACGAGCCGACTCATTCATGCTGAAACCAGTAATA
>MU159856.1:91556-114466 GCA_015888305.1 Antheraea pernyi | reverse complement strand
GAGAGGAGAGGGGAGGGGAGGTGGGTCTCCGGCGCTCTCACTGACCGAACGAAACGCAACAATGCAAGCACTGTTACTTCACGTCGGTTTTCTATGAGAGGGTGGTACTACCCCGGGCGAGCCGACCCATTCATGCTGAAACCAATAATAGTTTCAGCGTGGCTCTACCACCATTGGTACCACCATATCGAGAGCAGGGGGAAAATAAATAGGTTACTTAAGGGTCGGCAACGCGCATGTAACGCTTCTGATGTTACAGGCGTCCATAGGCTGCTTGTTTGCTACCGACGTAGTATAAAAAAAAAAGCAACTTTTCGTCACAATTATTAAAAAAAATTGTAACTTGGTAGTGCCACGCTGAAGCTATTACTGGTTTCAACATGAATGGGTTGGCTCGCTCGGGGTAGTACAACCCTCTCACAGAAACACCGACGTGAAGTAACAGTGCTTGCATTGTCGCGTTTCGTTCGGTCTGTGAGAGCGCCGGAGGCCCACCTTCCCTCCTCTTCCTCCTTCCCTTACTCCCCCTCTCCCTCAAGACAGGTTGGTAACGCACTTGAACTCCCCTAGTGTTGCGAGTGTCTATGGACGGTGATGATCACTTAACATCAGGTGACCCACCTGTCCTTTTGACTCCTATGAAATAAAAAAAATTGACTCGTGCCAAATTTTCGGTTCTACAGAAAATTACAGAACTTTATTTAAAAAATAGATTATTATTACAAAGATACAACATCACAGTAAACCATTGAAAATGTTATTTTTAGCATACATACATGTAATTAAATTATAATTTAAGAATATACTTACTTTCCCATAGAGGTAAGTTTCCACGCCGATAGAGCGTCTTCTAGTAATCTCACAGCTGTTTGGGCGTAATCAGCCGCCGCTCGCAATTTAGAACTAACTGATGCCAAAGCGTCTCGTAATGCAACAGCTTTGCTCAAAGCACTTTCCTGTGTTATACCTGGACGCTGGTTATTACCCCAGAGACTTTCTGCGAATATTTAGATTATTTAGAGGTGGTAGAGCCAATCTTGAAGCTATTACTGGTTTCAGCATGAGGTAGTACCACCCTCTCACAGAAAACCGACGCGAAGTAGCAGTGCTTGCATTGTTGCGTTTCGTTCGGTCAGTGAGTGCGCCGGAGGCCCACCACCTCTCCACTTCCAATCCCCCCTCCTGCCCTCCCTCAAACACAGGCTGGCAACGCATTACCAACTCCCCTGGTGTTATTAGTGTCTATGGACGGCGATGATCACTTAACATCAACATCAGGTGAACCGCCAGTTCCTTAGCCTCCTATAATATAAAAAAAATTATAACTTTTATGTAGTATATTCTTCCGACTTTTTTACCCTGAACCATCATATGCGCGAAAATCTCCGCACATTGTACAAATGTTTTATACACATATTTCATTAATTTAATAATCCCTACATATCATAAAACAAAGTCATCTGTCACGTCTTTCTGTCTGTCTGTCTGCCTGTCCGCTATAAACTGAAAAACTACTGAAAGGATTTCGATAGGTTTTTCACCGACGGGTAAAGTGATTCCTGAGGAACGTTTAGATACATAATATGTGAAGGTGTTTTTTATTACCAGGGTGGGACATTTTTTTTTTAAAGTTTATGTCAATATATTACACTAATAGTTACTTAAGCATAATTACTACAGAAATCCCAAGAACATTAAATATTGAATACAAAATATCGTCTCTTTCCGTTTAAATACGGTTTTACAACATGAACCCTCTCGTTTCCAAATTAAGCTCACATAATTAATGTATGGCTGGCATAGTCAGCAAAGCACTAAAGCTTTGTTGAAATGAAGGGGAAAAATGCATTCCCCATAGACACCTTGGTAACCTCTACTTATTTTGTTACTACGGGGCATCAAATGAACGACAACATAATCTAGTTACACTCTTACCAAGTAATTGTTGATTCTGAGAATAAAGCGATCGGATTCTCAAAATCTGAGCGTGCAACACTCTTCTCTCTTTCTGCAGCTCGGTCTGCCGTGTCCGCAACCAACATAGTTCAAGTCGACGCATCTCCTACCAAATATTAATAATTTGCAATTACGTATACGTATACGTGGTAAGTAATTACGTAAACGAGATGTCGCCTAGTGCTCCATATTTCACCATGATTAATTATTTTATTGACAAATGTCAATGAAAAAGCTAATTTTCTTTTGATAACACTAAAGCTTGTTGAAATCTCCTAAACAAAAAAAAAAGAATATCCCTTAAGAAATATAGAAGAAATTTTCCCTCTACCCGTTCATATATATAGAAGAAGACATGTGTAATTGTAATCATCAAACATCTAATATATTTTGAAGTAGATCTAACTACCTACCACTCTCAACTTATAAAATCGGTATGGTAATTTATCAGATGAGGTTGTAAACTAATGTTTTTTTTTTAAAAACAAGATTTATACAAAGAGGAAGACTGGCTCTCAAAGGAACTTGTCGGAACACAAATATAAATGCTTTGTGACATATTTTCAAGTTGAAAACGATTAGTAACCATGCAGATATAGAAAATACCAAACCATTATACTATGATTTCTCGACGTTGTTATCCTTCACGGAAACCTCCAACTCTTTATAGAATTCGGACTGACGTAGGGCCGTTCAATATAAGTTTAAACACAATACATATATGAAAAACTATCTCTGCCCATGTAGTTTTAGTGTATCCTTTGGGAACTCTGGATATTTTCTGGATTAAACATCGCTTACTTACTTTACAGTACTAATCACAATATGTATGTAAAAGGTCATGATAATCGGCTTAGTATATAAGGTAATAGGGCTTTGTAGGTGGTAGAGCCACGCTGTTACTGGTTGCAGTACGAATGGGTCGGCTCGTCCGGGGTAGTACCACCCTCTCATAGAAAACCGACGTGAAGTAACAGTGTTTGCATTGTTGCGTTTCGTTCGGTCGGTGAGAACGTCGGAGGGCCACCTCCTTTTCCCTTCCCTCTTCCTCGTATACAAGCTGGCAACACACTTGCGATTCCTTTGGTGCTGCTAGTGTCTATGGGCGATAGTAATCACGTAACATCAGGTCACCCACCTGTTCGTTTGCGCCCTTTGAGATATAAAAAACATAAAAGTATATAATCGTAAGAATCAAACAAACTTATTCGCATTTACAATATTAAGTTTTACCAAATCATTTAAACAAATTTATACCTTACGGTTGACGTTGGCGATAAAATCTTCATTCTCTGAAGCCAACAGCGGACGCCTGTACAAATCCAAGCTGACGAACAACTTACAAAAAAAAACACTATATTATCTTATAACGTAAATAAAATCATGATTAATAGGTATTACAATCAAAGATTATTAAAGTAGTATTTTACTACGTTTATTTCAACTAAAATGCATGCAGGAAAACTAATTCTTTACAGCTTCACAGACCATGAAAATATGCGTGGCAGTGTAAAAACAATAAAAAACCGTAAAATATGGTATTTTAATTTTTTATTGCATTTACCTGATGAATAGTTTTCGAAAATATGCGTGGCAGTGTAAAAACAATAAAAAACCGTAAAATATGGTATTTTAATTTTTTATTGCATTTACCTGATGAATAGTTTTCGTGTAACTATCCTTTGTCGTTAGTTCAGTACTTTCCTCAAACGTGATAACTTCCTAAAAGAGAACAAGACAAGCTTTAGTAAGCGTACACGATTTTTAATTGTTTGTAATAAAAAAACTTCGATGTTATTTTCTTTTCATTTCGACCTAAAAGTAACTACATTGTTATATATGTTTTTAAACATATAACGAAATACATAGTTATTTTAGGTGAGAAAAAAAATGAAATTAGTAATATTATATTTCATTACAAACGAAACAGACAAGCATACATAATACAGCTTTTGATCGCGGCTTCACTTGCGTTAATATAGATTTTGATACTATAACTTATTAGAGTACAGTATTGTGGTCCGTGTTACTGAGTATTAATATGGGCTTGTATAGGTGAAACAATTTTTGAAATCATTTAAATAATTCTCAAGTTTATCCATTACTAAAAAAATCACTTCTCTTTATTTCTCATCAATATAGAATATATTTAAAAAACGCACCTGGTCAGGAGATTCCTGTTAGAAAGTTCTTTAAAATAAAGTAAGGAATGAAATCCAAAAATTGATTTAATATTTTAGGGAAAATAATCATATATTAAATTACATAAAATACAATGAAGTACGAATGTCTTAATTTGGGCCCATCGCTTTAAGTTTTTCGGGCAAGTTTTTCTCGAAAACAAAGAGGATATAATGACATTTTGGAATTGTATGAACAAGTACCGAATACTACATCTTTAGAATTTGAATAATAATGAATAATAAAATATAATTTATTTTAGAAAATATATCATACACATAAGACAGTAACGCATGACGCACCTGTTGTAGGCTTTCTAATTCAGCAGTGACAACTGCCAACCTTGCAGTCGGATACGATCTCTCACTTTTGGCGATCTCCTCATCTAACCTTGCGAGAGCAGCAACTATAGTCTCACCTTTATTCGTAGCTGAATTTGACCAGGACATCTGAATATTATGAATTATACTTATTAATCTATTAAGTGTCAATAACATAACACGAGTATAGAATAAAAAACTTGTAGTGTGGTAGGATTAGACAGTCATGTTGGACTGGATCGCAAACAGTATACATCAGTGGCACGCTTATATATCCCACGTTGATAACTATTATTTTTAACGTTTTAGATTACATTATACATACCTTCAGAAGCAGTGCAGTCACTTTGTAAACAAGCCTAAAGTCTAAGGGATCAAAAGGTTTCAGATAATTAATAATTTATCTCATTACATTATACAATATCTCATTCTACCATGTTTAGCACGAAATGTTTATTTAAAAATAGTATTATTCTTACGTTGCTTAATAATTATTAAGTAAATCTAATAAAACTTTTAATCTAATATCTTTATTATATTTATTTTTATACATATGAATCTATAAATAAGAACATTAATATATAATTTTGTATACGTTAGCTGATTCCCGCCCTCTTCAATGAGCGTTAAAAAATAGCGAAGGGTCCGAATCCAAATATAAATATTCTAAAACCATCGACGAAAAATTCTGCATCGTATGGTCATAGTTTATACGTTCAGTATTTTTTTTATAACATAGGAGGCAAACGAACATGTGGGTCACCTGATGTTAAGTGATCACCACTGTCCATAGACACTTGCAAACACCACGGGAGTCGCAAGTGCGTTGCCAGCCTGTGTTTGGGGGAAGGGGAGAGGAGAGGGGAGGAAGGGGAAGAGGAAAGGGGAGAGGAGCTGGACACTGCAACAATGCAATCACTATTACTTCCCGTCGGTTTTCTGTGAAAGGGTGGTACAGTGGTACTACCCCGGGCGTGACTCTACCACCTCAGTAGTTTTCACGTGGTTTAACCTCAAAGGAACTATATAAATACGTATATATGTATGTATAGTTACGACCAAATAAAACCTTACTGGATTAAAACTGGCACAATCAAAAACGCAATGCTGTGTAAATATATCTTATGTTTTTAAACTGAAAATGACATACGATCGTAATAAAATATATCATCGATAAATCAAGTCAAAAATACTTGATTCAATATAGACCTTGAGAAAGCTCTTATGGAAGTCAAAATTACAAAAACAAGTCACCCGTTGAGAAGAACTGATAAGAAATTTAATATATTCTATATAAAACTGTATACTCACTGAAGAGACAGTAGACACGTCGACTCTTTGCGTGCTCGCCATACAACCCATTCCATCACGTATACATCAATACACAACTTTGAAATTAATCACTTCACTTACTTATATACTCAACTAATAATAGTACACACAATATATGTCAAGGCTACTCCGGATTTGGCAAATTGTTTAACGTTTCAGGGAAAGTATTTTAATGCTTTTATTGTGAGTACAATACGATCAACGCACGAAACGGTACCGTCCGCGTTGTATTTGTGCTATATCAATAAACAAGGATGTATGAATATTGTAATAAGGTACTTTTTTTTTCTTTTTTTTTTATGTCATAGGTTGCAAATGAACGTGTCACCTGATGTTAAGTGATCACCACCGTCCATGGACACTAACAACACCAGAGGAGTCGCAAGTGCGTTGCCACCCTTTGGGGGAAGGGTTAGGGGAGGGAGTGGGAGAGGAGAGAGGAAAGGGGAGGGGAGGTAGGCCTCCGGCGCTCTCACTGACCGAACGAAACGCAACAATGCAAGCATTGTTACTTCACGTCGGTTTTCTATGAGAGGGTGGAACTACCCCGGGCGAGCCGACCCATTCATGCTAAAACCAGTCAGTTTCAGCGTGGCTCTACCACCAAAAGCCACCACTTTAAATTATACTAGTAATGCAACGACTACTCGCTTTCGCACAGCGTGTTTTTTTATATTCATATTCCCTAAAATCTTAGGAGTCTTGTATAAATACGATCGCCACAAACGCTTAACATTTTGATGCTAAAATAAAACTACTAAAAAATGAGGCAAAAGCATTAGTGTTATAAATAATAACGAAGTATTAGTATTTACTATTATATTATCTTTTTTGTACAAAATAAATTTTGTTTCTCTTATCTATAAAAAATTAAGTAAACAAAGCCATAGTTTGGATCAGCTTTTGATATATTACGGCACTAATATTTGCATACGACTGCATATTGTGTCTGTTGCTCAACCCACTTTTAACTTTTATCCACAGAAATACTGCTTCGGGATTTTTTAACGTATGTTCTTTAAATCACTAACAAACACATTGAAATTACATATATTCTCATACAGGTATAAATATAATTAGGTACGCTTTCTAAAACTCTCTTTTTTTGTAAACTGCAATCAATAATACTGTAAAATATTTAATCAGGTTAGCATATTCGTGGCAAATAACAACATATACTTGTTTTTACACTGCCCTTAGTTTCCTTACATACGGTTAGGATAACGCTGAAAATAACGTAATAGTTAAAGTTAGAAAATAATAATTATGTATTTATCTATTATACCACTTGGTTAATAGTAAATATTTAGCATGATTAACAAAAATAAGTCTGCAAGCAATGGTTGTTTGAAGAAGCTACAATTGATCTCTATATTTTACAGTATGCCACAGAGTCTCACGTGCATAAATTTCTGTTCCGTGTCTTAAGATCATAGCGTAACATTATGTTAGTCTGAACATATAAACGTTCAGGTTTTCAATATTAAGAACATCTTAGATAGATATTTTTTCGTTTATGTTATATTATTTTTATTTACTAAAACCGTGTTAGATAACTAAACGAAAGTACCATATCCATATACAAAGAAACATTTTGTACATCCACGTAAACATGTCACGACAATTATAAATACACACGACATACTAGCTTCATTATAGCAGTGGTTTGCTGCAACGAGGTTAATTATGTATTTTATTAATAAGTAGGATTTTATAGTTATTACTTATAAATCTTTATTATAACTAACTAACCTATATTTTTAAAGTGATAACTTCTTTAGATCCGTTCTGGTCTAAAACTCTATGAAATAAAATCGACATTATAAAGACGACGAAACGAAAAAAAAAACAATATTAGAAAGAGACAGACATATACATTTATAGGAGTTAACGTGCGAGAGAATACATTACACGGTGCTTCTTATTCACGTTCTCTTCAATGTATATTGCACAACCTAATAATTACTCTGGTCTGAGCATTTTACGTGTGTATGCGCCTGTGTATTACAAAGCCATGGGAAAAGCGTCATAACCAACTTGGTGTATTGTTCTTGTGTATCGTTTATATGAATATTTTGTCATTTTTTAAAGTTTCACTTCTACCGCATATATGCGAGCAGGAAACGTTATGATATATGGAACCTATATTACCACATAACTTCAGAATTGGCAGTATGGATTAATTCCTTCGCCTGTCCTATTGAACGAATATTATAACTACTACTTACGAAATCTCTCAAAAGGAAAAAAGTGCCCGATTTTGAAACATTCTTCATTGGTGCTCTGCTTCTATTGGTCTTAGCGTGATGATATATAGCCTATAGCCTTCCTCCATAAATGAGCTATTTAAAACCGAAGGATTTTCTCAAATCGGACTGGTAGTTACTGAGATCATAGCGTTCAACCAAACAAACAAACAAACTCTTCAGCTTTATATATTAGTATAGATTCGATCCAAATCTATATCTATGGACCGACAAAAAAAAATTGACCACTATAGTGTTTCAAGCGGACAAATATCCAATTACTGGCTAGTTAAATAGTTAACCGCTAAAATATATTTTGAAAGGATAATTAACTACCCAAGCGGCACAAAAAATTTTTTGGTAATATTATTTGATAGTATTAATTAACATAAAAATTATTTTTTAACAATTATATATTACTAGCGGGCCCGGCAGACGTTGTCCCGCCCTGATTATTAAAAAATCCTTGACAAGTTATATACCGAATCGTTCCTCACGAATCACTTTATCCATTGGTGAAAGCCGCTTGAAAATCCGTTCAGTAGTTTTTCAGTTTATCGCGAACAGACAGACAGACAGACAGACGCGGTAGGGGACTTTGTCTTATACTATGTAATGATTTATAACTTTTTAATTGTTAATTAATATATTTATAGTGTATATAAGGTAAATTCTTATTAGCCTGTATTATACACATTCTCAATCACGTATGAACCCCACCATGAGGCAAAAAAAGTACTTTAGTTAATTATTACCGGTAAAATACATATTTTACTTGTTTTACCAACGTGCAGTCGGTAATTTACCGGATAATTAACTAAAGTACTTTTTTTGCCTCATGGTGGGGCCGGAATTAAAAGAATAGACTATAGAGCACACAGTGAAGTGGTAGACTATAGAGCATTGATTCATTCGCGCAGTGTTTGTCAATGATTTGACAGTTTAAAAGTCTGTCAACGTCGACGACCTCTCCTTCCTACCTTCCGATTTCCGAATTATTATCATATCCTAAAGTTGTAAGGTTTTTAGTCAAAAATTTTCAGTTAATTTTTTGTTATTTATTGTAGTTTTTATATAAAAATAACACGTAAACAAAATAACCTAGTGGTGAGTCAAGTTCATAGTACAGTTATTATAAAAAGTGGAACATGCTACTTGTTTATATATTTAATCTGAAATTATTCACTATTCTCCATTACAGGTTTGATATACCAACGGTTTTTAGACCCCAGGCTTCGGCCTGCGGTCAGTGCAACAAGAAAACATTAAAGCTCTCAAATAAGCAGCAAATCTTATTTTTTGCTTAATTTCGCAATATTATTTCACAATATTTTTAGTTATAAACACCGTGAATATGGCCCAGTGGAATAATTCTTACGCTTATAATAGTCAATTCCAACCTGGAAACGTTTGGAATGGTGATCCTAACAGCCAATATGTAAATCAATCCTATTACCCAAACAGACAAGACCCGAGTAATCAGTATGTTAATTTCAATGAGTTCTTAACACAAATGCAGAGTAATACTGCAGTTCCGGGTACAGGTCAGCATTTCAGAAATGTTCAGCTTGAAAACTTTCCGACCACACAATATAATTACCAAAATATGGCCTCTAACAGTCAAAATACCCAATTAAATAACTATACATTTGGGCAAAGTTCATCCAACATTCCTAGTAATACAAACTTATATCAAACAAATGTGCAGACCCAATATATGATGCCAAATCAGCCTTATGCAAATGACTTAATATTGAAATCAAACCTTACACCGACTGCAACAGAATTTGTGCCAAAAAGTATGATACCACCAACCACAAGCAGCCAAAATATTGCCGAAACTTCTAATACATTTAATGATACTGCTGAGGTCACGAGTAAACAGGTTAGCTCATCTGATACTAACTGGAGAGAAAGACCACAGACCTCCCAACAGAAAGATGAAGTAACCTACAGAGATTCTAATAGTTATTTACAAGAAAATCAAAGGCCACAAGGCAGTGGTCGTAATAGAGAAACAAGTCGTGATGGTCATTCAAATGGTCACAATTATGAGGCAAGTAATAGAAGCTATGACAGAAATCAGTATGAATCTGTGAACCATAGCAATGATCAAAATACTCGTAATTATGAGCCCAATACTCAGTATGAGAAAAGAGTCCAAACAAAACAAAATCCCAAAATTAAACCCAAAGATTCAGAGGTGCGCACATTTTATAATAGCTCAATTAATAAAGATAGCCAAGATGTGAGAAATGGGAGAGGTGAGAGTTCCACCAAATCTAAAAATAGGGTGGGAAGTTACCGTCTTAGGGCTATTGATAGAAACAAAATTGAAGATGAGGAATTTGCCAATAACTATCTACACCAGAGGGATGAGAAAGTGGAGAAAGATAAACCAGGGATATTTTCCAGTCCAATGAGATATAGAAACAAAAATACAGACCAAGGTGAGGTAGATTTCTACTTTGTTACATCAACTATTTTAGAATCTTAAAAGATATTAGTTTAAGAAATATAGTTGCTAAGGTTGTCTAGTTGCTAATACATTAAATGATAGATATACACAGTTTTGAGAACTTGAGAGATTAAAGTTTATTGATTTAACTTTTGCAATAAAACAGTAAGAACCTGGGTTTGTTCAGAGAGTGTATTAAAACTTGTGGTGCATAATAAAGTCTTCCGAGTCATTTCACCATGTAGATGTTATTTGTATGTATGTAGTGTACTGACATCTTGATGTTTCACTATAAGTATGTTCTTCAAAAACAAATTGAAATTATTACTTACATAAAAACAAGTATACATATGTATGTATTGAATTTCTTTAACAAAGTAAAGAAAGGACCTAAAAATGTTCCAATTTTAAACATAATTACATTGTAAACTGATATGGATTTAAGAAGTTCAGTTGATCGAATGTAAAATTATGTAAAGAATATAAAATTTGTAGGAGTTAAATGTCTGTGGAGATTTCTATTCTATTATCAGTCATGTTATTTTAAATTGAACTGAATCAAGAAGTTTAGTATTAAATATGTCCTAAATCTGTACAAAATGTCTATATTATATATTTCACATACAGCTTTAAGTGCAATTATTGCAACAAAATTGATTTAAATTCTAGGTCACAAGGAAATGACACAAAGGGAGCGTCTTACAGAACAATTAGAGAAGGGTACACTAGAGTGTCTTGTGTGCTGTGAACGTGTTAAACAAATAGACCCAGTGTGGTCCTGTGGGAACTGTTATCATGTTTTACATCTCAGGTGCATTAGAAAATGGGCAACCAGTAGCATGGTTGGTGAGTATTATAATGTATGTATGTATTGACTCTACAAAATGGTACAAGCTTATCAAAATGAAATTGAAATATCTTTTATCAGCTTATCTTTGATCTCCAATAATGAATGTAATGAGCCAAGCCCAATTAAAAAACAGTAGGACAGAAATAATCTAGGTTGTAGCCAAACAAGTTGTTTACAAAGTAGCCACCACCATAAATGTAACATAGTTCAAGTACAAATTTGTTTGGTATAACAAAGTCATATGATAGTGAATTAAGTCATCATAGTTGACTATAATTTATTTCTGTACATCAAATTATTTCTGGTACATACTATACATTCTGGTGTTAATAGCAATTAAGATTTTATAATTAAATTTCTATTTTTCTGGGATTAAATTCCAAAATTACAGATATTTATCTGTATCTGTGTAGTGTTCAACTATTTCTGAACCTCCAATTACCAGTAAAAATCACACTAGTCATAAACAGTGTTTAAAATTTCAAATTGACTAATGCTGTTAGCCTGTTGTGGTCTAGCGTGTGCGACTCACAAACTCGGACGTGTATTTTGTGTATGTTAACTCCACTAAACTAAACTAACCAAGTTCAAAAAATAAGAGAAAAGAATATAACACTTCCACCGGTGTGTGTGTGCACATATGTGGGAGTTACTTGCGTAGATTTGGGATCTTTGTATGTGGTAGCAATAAATCTGGCCAAAAATATATTGAGACTGTATGTTACAGAGGGCAAATGGCGATGCCCAGCATGTCAAAACTCAAACAACGACAGCCTATCAGATTACCGCTGCATGTGCGGCGCGGTCCGTTCACCAGAGTACCAGCGCGGTTCTAACCTCGCTCACACATGCGGGAAAGCTTGCAAGAGACCACGCAATTGTCCGCATCCTTGCACTTTGCTCTGCCACCCTGGTCCATGCCCAGCATGCCAGGCAACTGTGATTAAGTAAGTTTTCTATTTATTTTAATCAATTTAATTGATTCTATAATATTTTACCCATTCCTTCAATTTTAGTATACTCCCCATAAGAGATGGCCATTCTATCAACTAATAATGCATTGTTTCTATATAATGGATAGGAAACAAGTTATTAAAGACACCATTATTTTGCTGTTTATTATCTATTATTATTGTCCACTAGCGTTTGCTTGCAGCTTCTCTTGCTTTAATATAGATATGATCTATTCATGGGGAATAGTACTTTTTTAATGACAATGTGTATGCCAAATTTTATGATGATTGATTGATTAAGGCCTGAAAGTGTAACAAACAAATCAACTCACATTTGTATTTATATTTTATAATATAAAATATAATAGGATATCATTTACCCCTCACAAGTTATGAAAAAACAAGCATTATAATAAACAATAGGTTATAGTTAGCTCTCACTCAAAATTATGATATCAACAGCAAATATTTATGTCATTATTCTGTCAATACTACATATTGCAAATCGGTTTATAGACAGTGTGGCTGTGGTGCAGAGACTCGTTCAGTGTTATGCAGTAGTAAATTGGCACAAGTTTGCGGGCGCGTGTGCGATCGTACACTGGAATGCGGACTGCACAAATGCTTAAAGGATTGCCACGAAGGACCTTGTGATACTTGTACTGAAACTGTTGATCAAGGTATGTATTTTCAATTACAAAACATTTTTTTTTTTTATATTATTACTTACCATTTACCTTACCTTATTAGCTATATTTATTAATACTCACTCGCTCGAATAATTATCCATAAGTAGATTTTAGCATTTGACCATAACCTTACCTGATCTCAAATGACGATGGTGCCTAATATAAGAAATTAGCTCTCAATTACAGGTGCCGGAATATGCCTATAAATGCTTAGCGATAGATTTATAACTTGACCCGAAAGTAGCCATGTTAGCATTAGAACAAACCCTGCATTATACTATGGTTTCTTCATGATGCTTTTCTTCACTGAAAACTCAGAATTACTGCAGGAATACAAAGCTATGTCGATCTATGGTGTCAGAATACCTTACCACTGAGATATCATTTCTTTAAGTACTGTATATTTACTAGATGCTGTGCGAACAATGTATATCTATATTACTTACATTTACGTTAGGTATAATTTTTTAATTACACTCTGGAAAAATTAAAAGTATATAATATATTTGTTGTTTTTTAATGCATAATAATGAAATATGTTTTGTCCCAGTGTGCTACTGCCCAGCGGGTAAGTCTCAGTCAGTCCCGTGTACAAAAGAGACCAGTAAGAGCAAGCATTGGTCATGTGGTAGCGAGTGCGGTCGGGTCCTGTCGTGCGGTGCACACGTGTGTAGACAGGCCTGTCACTCGCCGCCGTGTCCGCCCTGTGTGCTACTGCCGGAGACTGTACTTACTTGTCCTTGTGGAAAGACCAGGTATCTTTCTTTATTTTCTTAGTCTATGCCCATTGTGGAAAATTCCACACTTCTGCCAGTGTTATGTAGATTTTTATTAAGTCTAACGATAATAAAGCAACAAAAGATTTGAGTATTTCCACTACCATCATATGTCTAAAATAGAACAGAAGGACAATTCACCATTGGGATTAGTTAGTTCCTAAACAGAATCATATCTCTATTAGTTGGAGTTTTTGACGGAATTTTGAAATGTGATGTTAGTGTATTTTATATTTTTTTCCTAATCTTGTGTTACTTGGCTCTATATTTTGTAATATTGGTAGTATTTTTATGTAATATAATTTCCTTTTTGTGCACAAGTGTAGTGATTGGGAAATATTACCATGGAGTATGGATTCTGATTTGCAACAAAAACTCCCTGGAAAGCTCTAACAATACGGCCATCACCTTGTTAGTTTATTGAAATGATTGGAAGAAACTTGTAATATCATTACCTACTCAACAATGGCAGTAATAGTTTACTAGAAAATTGGTTACAAAAATGTTTTTTTTTTATAAGTACAATCTTCGATCAACAATAACTAGATAACGGGTCGGCGCGAAAAATACGTCTCGGTAAATAAGAGCTCACTTGAAATGTGTGCCCTTATTTTGTTTAGTTTGTTTGAAACACAGCCAATGTAAGCCCGTTTCACATGCCGCAGTGTATTCAAAAGATGCAAAAATAATACCCGAAAAGCAATTTAACGGCCGTAGTATCTTACTTTCGCTAAATACATGTTGAATAAGTTATATTTTATGCTTTAAACTAAATAATAATATCAAATTTTGAACAAAATTAGCGATTTTAAACCTGTGATACAAATGTTTGGCCTCACCAGACACAAACACGCACAATAACGTGAAAACGGACTTTATTCATTACGTGTTAAGGTTGAATTCACACTAAATATTGTTCATGTTATCTTTTCATTTGTGAAGGGTAATTTATTACTTTGCTCGTTTTATCGTAAGTATTAGATAAGATTTTGAACATTTGTGACTTTATTACAAGGTGTTATGGTTGTAATTAGGTTGAACTGAAAACAGTTTTAACACTTTTTTTTCTCCTTTTCTTAGTAAACAACTAGCTACACATAAGTATATATTTACGCAGACGGCTTTTAGCTTCGATTTGTACGTGACCCTTTATCTAGTTATTGTTGATCGAAGAGGTACAATATAAGACAAATTTATTAATGCACATGCATCCTGACATCCGACGGTGTCTTTCTCAATACATCCTTCTTAACGCCCTTATTTTCAACAGGTTAGAAAAGGATAAGCGTAAATCGTGTACAGACGCTATTCCTTTATGTGGGAACATCTGTGCGAAACCTTTAACTTGTGGCCCACCGGGAGACAAACATTTCTGCAAAGTTGACTGCCACAATGGTAATTAGAAATTTTATATTTATGATTTTACACTTTCAAAATAAATATGCTTTAAAATAAAGATGCTTGAATTGAATGGTATATTTTCCGGTCTATATTTTTTTTTATCATTTGGTATTACTTTCGCAATCGATTTTAAACTGATCAACTTGGGATTTGAAACTTACAATTGAGAACCGAATGACAATTTTTCCAGTTTTCTTATCTTTAGTACAAATTTTACAATTAATTTTAAGTGAAATTGTCGCATATCTCTTTCGTTACCTCATCGAGATGTGTAAAATCGATTTCAAAAGTTTGCGTACAGAAAACTAATATACAGTATCGATTATCGAAATCGTTAAAATATTATGCATTGTTTTCCAAAAGGGACCTATTATTATGTAAGCATTGTAGGAAGCAGTAGGTGTAGCATTGCTTATTTTTGGTATGTCATAAGGGTCGAAGTGATCTCAATCTCGATTAAGTGAACATTATTTGCTTATCTCCCTTTTTTTCTCAAATAATCATTGAAAAAACCTTGCAAAAGATTTTGTATAGTTTATGCCAAAACGCGGATTAGGGGTGGCTAACATTTGCTGAAGAGGGTCGGACATTAAAAATGATTAAAATTCTGTTTAAATAATACTTGAATGAATCCAAAAATATTGCATTTTTTATATATGTGTGTGAAAGTGGAAGTGTGATGGGCCCATAACCTAATAAAAACGATAGTATGGCTTACCAGAGACTAAGAAATTTAATTTCTTAAATAGACATAGAAACAATACAAAGGGTACAACCAATATGTGATCACTAGAGATGACCTTAGTTATGTTGATACAATATGAACAATATATGTACATACATACATGATTCAGATACTATAAACTCTGACAAATTAGTCACCCTATGTTTCAGACACATAAAAACCTGTAACAGTCTTATATGTAAGTGTTCAATATTACAACAAAGCCCTAAATTATATTACTTCGTTTGTGTGGAATAGTTACTTATATATAGCCTATAACCTTTCTCGATAAATGAGCTATGTAATATTGAAAGAATTTTTCAAATCGGACCAGTAGTTCCTGAGATTACCCCCTACAACGTCACAAACTTTACCTCAATCTGTAACTATATAGTATAGATTATAGGTTGGATCAATATGTGAACGATGGTGATATCTGGATTTGACATTGGCATTCACATTTCTCCATGTTTCCGCTAAAAACTATTGTAAAACTGAGGTATTTTAAATTTATGTATGTTAAAAAGATAAACTCAATCGAGTGTCTTGCCGTTTGTTCTCGATGATCGGGTTATTTTCCGAACCGGTGGTAGTTTTGACGTTTGTAAATGCCTTCTTAGGACCGAAATGAAATAATGTATTTTTGATTTTGATAGGTCCTTGCCCCGGATGCCCTGATAAAACTGTCCTACAGTGTCGTTGTGGCCATTCGAACCGCGAAGTACCTTGCGCCGACCTGCCTCAGATGTACAACAATGTAATCTGCCAGAAGAAATGTAACAAGGTAAGAAGCTATACTAAATGGTCATTGTTTAGAATAATCAATCACCAAAGTCATATATCATGGCAATATCCAACCTGTGATTCCATTCAAAACCTGGTTTTCCTTGTTTTGGACCATAAATAAGCCCACAATTTCAGTCATATCTCGTACACGTCTAAACCATATCTAGACTCCTGTCCATATAGTGAAAATTACAGTCCGGAATCACTCACTGTGCGAATGTGGCTTAAGTGACAAATATCTGGACATTTTTTTTAATTGTCCCATTCAGAGTTTTTCGCTGTACGACATATTTCTCTAGGAGACTTCTCATTCCACCTGTATGAAATACCTCCTCCGCCTCTCCTTCACCCTTTTTATTATCCTTCTGTTTAAAATAATGTAGAGAAATATAGAGTAAAAATATATTAATAAAAGTGGACCTATATATGGTACGTTTAGAGTATATTTATATTTTATGAATTTACATATAGACTTTTATTACATAGTATTTTATAACTGCGACTTCGTCTGCGATGTTTATTATCCTAATAATATATTTTATGTATAAAGGACAAAAATCTGTATAAACAATGTTATCCCCTTACAATCCATTACATGTCTCCTGCGCATGCGCACCATATCACTTATACCATTTCACAAATTGTTAAACGTGAAACGCTCATAAAAATCGTAGTTTCTTAAAACCTAAATAAATCTATATTGAATTAAGATATTGAGGTATTTTTTTTAGATAAGAACCAAGTGCCTAGAAAATACAACGTAAAAAAATTGATCGATATGTATCCTAGTGATGCGCGCACAAAACCAGGCCTCTACTTTACTACATTAACGCGAGTGAAGCTGCCGGCAAAATGTAGTAGTATATGCAAAGCTTTTTTTGTGGGGGGACGTAGTGCCCTTAAAAGAAATTTCGAAGATATCGTAAAAAATCCATAAAAAAAATTGTGAAAAAAAAAAAGAAAAAAAATCTTGGTAACCGCCGCGAATTTTTTTTTAAAGCTATCCAAATAAAAAGGTAATATATCTTTCCTGAATAGTTATAGCGTCGCACAGTCGTTTGTCTCTGTAGTAGAAGAGGTCGGACTTGGTCACTAAAAAAATTATAGTCGTACTTTCGTCAAAGATTTATTCAGGATACCACTGCCCTTTCCTTTTCCCTGGCAAGTATTGACTACGCAGGTCAATTACTCATTTTCCACAAGATCTCGGCGTACGAAGAAACCGCTAGAAATCCGCTACTAGGTACCGTAACGGCGATCCATAGGTTTCCAGCGATCGCGGCTACCCTACAACGGTTCGCGCGCGTCGCCGTTCAAAAATAAATAACTCACATAAAATAGAGTAAATCCGTGTATTTAGGTCTATCTTCCCCTAAAACGACCGAACAATAATAATAATTTTGTTATTTCTATTTTTTAAATTCCGGCGCTGACGCCGCTTAATTAACTTTAAATTCGATCTTCTTAATATGCGTGTACGCGCCCACGCACGCGCCACCGTGAGGGAAGGCCTCCTCTTTCGTCCTCGCACACACCGTGGTTCTTCAGTGATATCTCGAGCCGAGGTCGCCCCCGGATGGAGATATTACTATCGCGATACAGTGACCCACCCACATCACTTGTACTCACACATGAGATCACCTTTCACACACGTGCACATACATACACATGGTGGAAGGGTTTTGTTTTTTTCCCTTATCGAACTGAATCGAATAGTTTAAGTTCGTTTCATTCCGATATACGCGTATGCATCTGTGAACCATGCAATTTCAATTGTATGATTCACAAATGAGTATATGTATGAATAGTTTAGCTAAGTCAGATACGGGATTTCTCAGGTAACAGCCCAAGCCGAGGTGTGCCTTGCACCCTTGAGCATGTTACCTAAAAACAAAATCGGCTGAGTGCCTTAAGCGCTCGCCTTAGTAGTCCGGTGAAGCTGTAGAGGACTCCAAAAAGGTCAATAGCGTAGTCAGTTCAAGAAAAAAAAAACGTAAATGCGCTTTTTAGATTGGACTTATAGTTTAAGAATACATTAAGTAAAACTGTTTTAAATGTATGGGAAGCAACCTAAAACTATGAATATTTCGTGATTTTCATTGGTTTTTGTTCTTAAGATTTTACAACAGTATCTTACCATTATACGCCACAAGTGCCCAAAATAACAAGGTGTACATTATTGAACTTTTTGAGATACAAAAAGATTATGGATATTACAACTGTCGAAAATTAGCGTGCCCCCAAAAAAGAAGTGACAAAAAAAGGCTTGAATTAACCTGTTATTTAACAGAAATTGTCATGCGGTCGACACCGGTGCAGGACATTGTGCTGTGCGGAGAGTGTACACCGTTGCACGTTAGTGTGCGGCCGTTCGCTTCCATGCCAAACACATCGCTGCGAGGAGTTCTGCCACACAGGACGTTGTGCTCCTTGCCCCAGGCTCAGTGAGTACATTCTGATATAAATGCTCAAGGTTCTATTTCAGGGAGTTCAATAATACTCAACTGTACTGCAAAGCGTCTATTACCGAAGAAGCTTTTTTCTTTGCAGACTCTTGGTCCACACCTTTTTTTTTTATTTCGTTTAACTTATTATTTATGTCAAAAACCGTGGTAAGCCGTAACCGTAATGGTGAGCGACGATTGTTATTATTTTACTTAGGTTGGGTATTTCACTGACATTATTGCGTCTATGGCGGCTTCATTTTGATCAATTATAGTCATTTTTAAAATATAATCCACCACCGAAGAGGCTTAACGATGGGGATAAAACTACTTTTTTTATATATATGTTATAGGCGGCAAACGAACATGTGGGTCATCTGATGTTAAGTGATCATCACCGTACATAGACACTAGCAACACCAGGGGAGACGTAAGTGCGGTGCCAGCCTTTGTTTTGAGGTAGGGAGAGTGGGAGGGGGTTGGGAGAGGGAGGGAATGTGGGCTTCCGCGCTATCACTGGCCGAACGAAACGCAACAATGCAAGCACTGTTTGTTATGCTTTTACGCCTTAACTACTGAAGCGGTCATCATGAAATTTTGCATACACGAGTACATTTTTTTTTTATTTTTTTTTTACCCTCTGGGAAATATTGGTCCTGTAATTCCGGGAGCCGAGACTTTTTTAGGAAATTTGTTCCTCTTTTTGAATCTTTTTTCAAATTTGCAAAATCTTTATTAGTTTTTGAGATATTTTCAAAAAACTAAACCCCCCTTTTTTAGTTGATTTTAATAATTTTTGCAAGCGGAACTTCATTTTTTTTCAAAAATCATCTAGATGCCATTCCGAATCGAATGACACCTCAATCATAATTTTCGGAGACTGTTGAAAAAAGTTGACCAAAAAGGCACTTGTTGACTAGACTAATATGCATGACGACTCTTCGGCTACCTGTCATAATAAAAACTAACCTCAAAGTTACTTGCGATAAAAACGCAGAACTACGTTCGCACAACTTTCTCCTTCCAATTATAACTAGAAGTTTGCGTTCCCAAGTTCCATTGTGTAAAAACTATATATAGATAGTTCGTAACGTATGAGGATAATGTGTCCCCACGACTTCATTTATTATTACCGTAGACAAAACTTCGTCATATTATACGCGGGTATGAAAGTAGCGTAAGACTATTTATCCACGTGCAGGCTTCGAGGAGCTACATTGCGAATGTGGAGCCGAAGTGATCTTGCCACCAATACCATGCGGTATGAAGCCACCAGCGTGCTCGGCGCCGTGTCGCCGCCCCCGACCCTGCGGACACCCGCCCCACCACTCCTGCCACTCGGGTGACTGCCCGCCCTGCGTCGTGCTCACCACCAAGCGTTGTCATGGGAATCACGAAGTAAGGGTTTTCTTTCATTTGTAAGGGTTTGTAGGAACAAACCCTTCATCTGCTCCTTAATTCTGATTTTGTTAGTTTTTTTACTAGAAAATTTGTTTAAGTGTAGTGCATATACATTACTAGCGGGTACGGTCGACGTTGTCCCGCCCTGATAATAAAAAAAAAACCTTGACAGATTGTATACTTAAACCTTCCTCATGAATCACTTTATCTACTGGTGAAAACCGCATTAAAATCCGTTAATTAGTTTTTGTGTTTATCGTGAATAGACAGACGGACAGATGTGGCAAAAGACTTTATTATATAATATGTACATATATATTTTATGCTATAAGGGTTAAACCCCTACATTTATACAGTCTTGGACAATCTTTTTGACCATTCTGAATAAAATACTCTGAATGTTCAGAACACAAAATATAAATACGTATTATATATATTTAACATCCAGACAACTTAAGGATACATAAACATCAATTTTAGATTCCTATAATAAAATCTTTACTTTGCTTTGTATAAAACTCTTAACTGTGTAATGAGCAAGCCCGAACTGAAAGTTACATTCAGGGCGGTCAAAAGAAATTGACGAGGATTACTATGATTTTATTCTTTACCAACTAATAACTGCTACTTCGTGTGCATTGTTTATTGATTTTGATTTATTTACGTTTTTTTATGTTAAAAAGATTGAAGAGTAACATTAAAAAATTGAAAAATTAAAAAATTGAAAAAACAGTGTTATCCCGTTAAGTCCCCTCTCCTACGCATGCGCATCACATTACTTACCCAACTTCTCCAGGACGAGAAAACACACATTGCTGAACACAGTACTTATAAAAATCACAGTTTCTTAAAACTTACAAGTAGTGTAAGTCTGTTAACTTTACGAGATTAGGAAACGCTAATTGTGCTATGGGCTTTATTTTTGAGACATTGCCTCACTGAGCGTGTTCTACCGTCTGTATCATGGCGAGTATTCTGAAGAGCTATTTAATCCCTTCCTCTCCTTTTCATACCCGAACCACGCGCGCTGGGCTTCGGAGCCATAGTTTTACGGTAAATCCTATCTGGGCACGAACTAAAAAGTTTGCAACTTCTTATCTCAGCCGTACCGTGAAGCTGTGGAACAATCTCCAGGCCAGTGTGTTCCCTCCTTCCTATAATATGGGGTCCTTCAAGCGTAACGTGGAGAGACATTTATGCAAGCCGGCATGACAGCGGCGACCGATGAGGGATAGCGTGTCTCTCGGTAGTCGCCGTTGTTTTTGGATTGTACTGTGTTCACCATCAGGCAGCCACGTTGCTGTGATAAGATAAAAAAAAAATTGACTGCAAAATCACCTATGTGAATTTTTTGTTTTCATAAAATAATTGGTCCGATACTAGAACACATGATTTCGAAGGATCTCAATGAGATTTTATTCTTAGGTTAACGAGTATTTAATATTAATATTGTTGTTTTTTTAAACAGGAAAGAAAAACAATACCATGCTCTCAAGAGGAGTTCTCCTGCGGGCTACCTTGTGGAAAGCCATTACCCTGCGGCAAACACACCTGCATCAAGACATGCCACAAGGGACTATGTGATACTAGCAAGTAAGTAAAATGACGTCAGAATGATAATGGTTCAGTTCAAATACTGTGTCGATGAATGTAGGTTCGAATCCTTATGACCCAAGTCAGAGTTATCAGTGAAGGAAAACAGAAACCATAGCATGACAGAGCTTTGTCCAAATCTAAGCACTTAGAATGCTTCAAAATTTAATCGACTTTACTTTCTCCATCACTTTGTATGCAATTTTGAATGAAAATTTCACATATATAGCAATTATACGTACACTTCGTTCTGAATTCTAAATGTATGGGTGAGCACTATAACATAAATATTTTTGCCTGATGGTAGGTAGTAGGGCTTTTTCTAATTTCACCTGGCTACCTACCACCCTCAAGTTGAAAATGTATCGCCAAGCATCTGTAGGTGTGTTCCGGTAATTATATTAAAAAATCAGTGTTGTGAAACAATTTTTTGCAGGAGTCTAGAGTGCAGAGTCTAATAAAATACATTTCAATAGTTCCGTCTGTTTGTTTATACATGCGTCACTGGTAAAGCACTAGGTTCATGATAAAAAATGTTTGTTTCATTAAAATCAATTCATTATGAATATCATTATAAAACAAAGTCCTCTGTAACGTCCGTCTGTCTGTTTGTGGTAAACTTAAAAATTATTGAACGGATTTCCATGCTGTCTTCGCCAGTAGATAGAGTGATTTACGAGGAAGGTATGGTTGTATAATTTGTGTAGGTAGGTTTTTTTAAAAATTATGACGGCGAAATAATCACGAAATGATCACGTGACATCAGGTGACCCACCCACATCCAATGATATATATATATA